>JAOUZG010052576.1:0-10412 GCA_026289955.1 Argiope argentata
GATGAAATAACAGCTATGATATCATAGTTCTTCGTCAGCCTTTTAAAAACGCATTTGCTGTCAAAGAATCATACGTAATAATAAAGCAAAACTGTTAAAAGAAGATCAACCTTTTAAAAACTCATTCGCTATCGAATAAGAAGAATTGAATAATAATAATGCAAGACTGGTAAAAGCAGGTAAAAATAATTTTTGCCCTTGAACTTCAGAGACATCAAAACCTCCTCTCCAAAACAACATTGGAGAAGACATTAAACGCTGCCTTAATGCATTCTTAATACAAAAAAAGAGTCGCTATGCTACGATTAAAAAAAGGAATCATTAAGTGATCCAATAAAACAATTGCAAAGAATGCTCATTAAATTAAACAAAATCAATCGATAGCGTCGCATATTGTAAGAAATAAGCAAAAGGAAAAGGATAGAGACGACAGATAAACCTTTGCCTTTAAATGCTTTTATAAAATTTTCTATGTGCATCAAGAATTCGTTTGTTATACAATCGATTACTCCATTTTAGATGCAATTCTGTGCAAATGGAAATCTGTGCAGCAATAAGTTTCCGTTGAAAAGGCATTATTTAAATATTTCCATAAACATTTCCCAGAAAATTGAATTTCCGTAAGAGAATCCACAATTTGATATTAACTGAAAGACAAAACTGATCGTAAGGTTCCATAAAAATTGTAATAAGGAATTATTATATGCATTAAAAATAAAGGGAAATAAAAAAAAGGATTTAAAAAATTCAAAAACAGGTGTAGAAAAAAATTCGAAAATATTTTTTTACCAAAAATTAGGAAAGGAAAGCAAAATTCGAAAATGCACGAAAATTTGTAAAAAAATATGATTAGAAAGTTAGGTCATAATGTGTTTAAAAAAGAAATTTTAAAGTGCACATTAAAATTGAAAAATTCAGCTAAAATTTTAAAAGAATATGACAAGAATTTAGGAATTTCTCCCCACAAAGTCTTTTTTAAAAAAATATTTTTCCGTTTTTAAAGTACTAATAAAAACATTCTTTGAAAAAATCATCTTATTGGTAGTCATTTTTGTTATGCATGACTTTTATTTGTATTGAAAAGCAATAATTATGAAATATATTATGAATCAATAAAACTATACCAGAATACCAAAATAAGTACATGGACTGTAAAATAAAAAAATAAAAAGTTTAAAGGATATAATCACTGTCAGAGCGTTAAAAGGTCAAGAATAATGTTTATTTCATAGACACGATAAAAGTTTCAATACGATAAAATATTATTTTCTTAATTCGGATGAGAAAGCGATAAGATTAGGGATCCATATTAACAACCAGTGAAAATTTGCACGAGAGTTTGAAAAAAAATGCATAATATTTATTCAAATATAATTTTCATATATTCTAATAAAAGAGGATGGGACAAATATTACCGTCATTATTTTAAAAAAATAAGAAGAAGAATATTTTTTACCGTTTACTTCTAATTTTAAATTTCAATTGTTCATATAAATAAAAAAATTAAAAGTTTACCAGAATACCTTTATCTAATTTCAATAACTGCGCAGAACTAAAACATAATACACTAATCTCGACGAATAATAAAAAGAATAAATGTGTCTGTCCCTCAGACCAGACGTGGATATATGTACTTTGAAAAGTAACACTTTCTACCTTGGAGCATTAAAAAAATTATTAAAAGTTTAATTAATTAAAAATTGAGCGAAATTTTTGCGTTTTTGCAGCAATATTTTCAGAAAATACTACTGCATAAAAAGGAGTATTAAACTATTTTAAAATTTAAAACAAATTATTTTTAAGTCCAAAAATTAAATCGCCTAGCAAATTTTCCCTAAATGTTGGTGATTTTCTAAAAAGATTCATTTTCCTGTAATTTGCAACAGTAGATTACGTTATTGCCTAAAAATTCAAACTGTTTTCATTTTCATGAATTACTTAGTCAATTGCATTATTTTCTCTTTTTACTAAAAGCAGAAGAAAGTTTCCGTTTAATATCTATGCAATTTGCTAGATAAATAAAAAAGCGAAATTACAATATCGCAAAATTTAGAAAATGGATGAACCAGATATTTACATTTTAATAGCAATATTATGTTAAACATTAAAAATATACAAGTACTTAATAACACTTAATTAAAATAACATGAATTTAAGGTCTGAGAATTTGGTGGGATCATGAACATGTGGTTAAATCTAAAACTGTTTATCTGAAATCAAATATAATTAATATTGTCGACGAAGCAGTTGAGAGACTGAGAAAACTTGTTATTGATACAAGTACTATTATTTCCAAGTCCTCTTTTTTTTTAAAAGTCTAACCTTCGCATTACTAATTAGATTTTTATTCAAATTTTAACTAACCCATGACGTTAATCCAACAACCAGAAAGAGCAATAAATTTGTGTGACTTTCTAATTTTTTTTATCCTTCGATTAAATCCAGACAACAAAAGGAACTAAGGACTGTTAGTTTTGTGGTAATTAATTCAATGTTAATTCCTAAATGAAGTTGAATAATGATTTTGAATTTTGCCATACTTGTATTCCTCCACGAACTAAATTTTTTCTCTTGCAAGACATTCGGAATGGAAAAATCCATAGATTGGCGTTACCATCAGTAAATTTCGTCACCTGACGTCACAGCACAGAATAAGGAAATGTGTAGTTTGATGGCATGCGTAGTTACATTTTGAAATTGTTAAGTCAAGAGAATTGACCCCATTTTAAGATGATCAATCTATTTTGTAAAATTAATATCATAATCTTTACAAGTTGTCATAATATTATTTGTAAACTGCGAATTATAATGAAAAAAAAGCTACCCTGCAAGACAGATTTTTGAACCCAGAAATACCAAATTTATACTTTTTGGATATTAGGATACTATATATTAGGTTATTAAGTTACTTTTTATACAGTTAGGAGTGCAGTAAGATAAGGTTTTAACTTAAAAATTATAGGAAATCTATTATTAGTAATTATTATTATTTATCATTTTCCTTAGTTTAGTTTATTAAACATATTAGGAGAGTAGTAAAACAGGGTTTTTGGAATTTTAATTTAATTTAACAATTTTGAAACATATAACTGTATAAAAATTATTTTTATGTCACTTTAAAATTTCGAAAATAAGATTTTCAGTAATGTCAATTTTTATATCAGTAAAGTATTTTTCTCTGATTATAATATTTTTAAAATATTTTTAAGAACCATTTAAAATATTTTATGTTGCATTTTATTGCACATAATGAAACTTTTAAATATTTATTATGTGCAGAAATATTTTAAAATTTTACACAAAAAAATATTAAAATATTTTATACAGCAATATTTTTCCTAGTTTTATTTATTGGTTATAACTTCACGTGCGTTAAGATAATATTTAAAATATTTTATGTGCACATTATCACTGTCATATAAATAACAATAATTTTTTTAATAAAATTTTAAAAAATCGAGCTCAAAATTTTTTATATATTAAGATGTATCGGAGTAATTTTTCGAATATAATTTCAATTTCTTTTCTCTGTGAATTACAAATACTATCATATACAAATATAAAATGCATGAATAGTAAGTGTTTAGGCTGACTTGGAATTCATGCATAATAATAATTTTATCATAAAATAATGAATTGATTTAATTGCAATATTTGCAACACTTTTTGATTATCTATATTATTTTTTGTTTGCTATTCTATTTCAAATAAAAAAATTTCATTTCTGAAAAAAGTAGGATAGATCAAGATTAAACACATATTCATGGTTTATGTACTATCATGACCAAAAAAACAAAAGCAAAATAATTTTCAATGAGAATTTCAAATTAAAGTAATATTAATACCCGAATTGGATACAGCCCTGCAATTAAAAATCAAATCAATTTACACTAAATAAAAAAATCACAAAATATTATTTTAAAAATTTCATATACATTCACATTAATTTCATATATTCACAAAAATTATTCAAAAAATCATAGGTAAGCAATTTTTTTGGAAAAAAATAGCAGAATTAGGATCATTGTGATAAGCTATTTTTCCAAAAAATTTACTACTTGCATTTTACTATTTAAACATTTTAGATGGCACTATTTTAGAATTGCACACATACTATATATTTTGTAATACAAAAAAAAAACCCATACTAACAGAATATTATATTTCATAGTGCATATCATTAGACCTAGAATTATCAAATTTTGCATGTAGTTACTTCATAAATATTAAAAACTCATATAGGTTCCATGTACTTTCATATACTGGGTATATTCATATATTCAGATTAGTTTGTAAAATTCTAAAAAAGTTTTTAATTAATTAAAAATCTACTAGAATTGTTAATGCTTTCTCATAACAATATCGCTTCCTATCATCAAATAAAAAACTCTTAGTTTAGCAATCCAAAAATTAGCTTTTGCAATTATATTCGTTTTAATAAATTTTTAATATATTCGTTAACAATAGTTTTTATAATTTTAGTTACTGGAATGGAATTCATATGTTATTGAGAAAATATTAAATATATATATTGTATGCCTATAAGTAAGAACAAACTTTAAATACAAAATAAAGACAGACAAATTATAAATAGCTATGATGTTTCAGATTTTTTTCTATTTTAATAAATTTACTATAAATTAATTCTAATTATAATTCTAATTATAAATTAATTCTAATTGTAAATTTAAATTCCAATTATAAAATTGTTTTTTATTGTTGTAATGAAATTCAATCCTTCTAACACTAACTTCTCTTGATTTTTTTTTTCTTCCAATTCTAATATTCCATCAAAATCTCCACTCTTTTTTCCTTTCTGCCTCTATTAAAGTTTATTCTTTTTTTTAAAAAAAATGTATTTTTTAGACATAAATTTCATGACAACATCTGTCCCTCACCTTTTATAAAAACATAATAATAAAAATAGCAGTGTTTTTTTTTTCCTTTTTGAAAATTGTTTGATACGAAACTTATTATGTACAAAACGTAATCGCTGAGGCAATCTATTAAGATGAAAATAATTCAAAGAAATCAATTTTAAAACAATGATTCTGCAATGATTCAGAAGAGACGCTTTATTCCCCCCCTTCTAACGTTGCCGAAAAATTCAAATATTCTCGAAACTCGTCCCTTACCTTCCTCGTAGGTCTTGTAGCACTCCTCCTCGGAGAGGACGTTCATCTTCCTTCCGCCACTTCCCTGCCGCGACTGATCGCTCCGGGCAACCCCCGGCGTCGCTCCCAATCATCTCTCGAGAGAGAATCAAACAGCGCGCCTCTCTCTCCAGAGGGCATCGCGATGCATCAGTCCATTACGACACCGCGAGCGCGACTCCCCCGTGCTTCATTTCCGGTGGACTTCAACCGGTAATGGGGATAATAGTGGTCATTTACCAATGAAAATCCATTGACGCCAGCAATAAGTTCACGCTGCGTTAAGCCATCATCTCGCATTTAAACGCGGTATTCGGCGGCCTCTGATGAAAATAGAGCCGAACGCATTCTGATGAAGCGTCCTCCCCTTCATCGTTTTTGCATACGACTGGGTTGTATTGAGATTGCTCTAGGTTAGTTAATATTATGATAAAAGTTTAAAAAGATATACGATAGTAAAAAGAATTGTATTATTGAATATAATATGCTATAAAGTATAACGATCACGATTGGTAAGCTGTAATTATACATCGATATCGTAAATACATTGCAAATTTAATCGATTGATCTAAGTCAATTTTGGAATCCATTGTATATTTTTTAATGAGTAAAAGTCCTGTTTCCCGCCAATATACAGTAGATGAATGTGCAGTTCATAGTTAGAAGTAGAACTCTTGACTTGTCGCTCAAAATGATTCCATTAACCATTTAATTCAAATGTATATATAGTATTTCTTGTATATAGTGTATAGTATAGTATATAGTATTCCTTGAATATAGTATTTCTTGTATATAGTGTATAGTATAGTATATAGTATTCCTTGTATAACAGTAATCATCGAAACATTCGAATTCGAGATTTTGTCAAATATCCACGTTTTAGACCTCCCTGAATTCAAAAATCACATCTTTGGAATGTCTTTTTATATGTCTGTGACAAAGATAATTAAAAAATACTTAGAGATAGATTAATGAAATTTTGTATTTGCTCTTAAAACCAAATTTCTTTCCTGTCCCTGTCAAATCCTATTAAATTTTGAGCAAAATCTGTTTCGAAGGAATCTGTCTGTCCGACTGTCCGAATATAAGTTAACATAATAATTACAAAATGAAGAGAGGTAGACGGATAAAATACGTCACACTCATTTAATATCCATAAAGTAGGCACCAATCAGGTTTTGAGACAAATCGAATCAAGATTTGACCATGTGTCGGTCTCTACTTTTAGTAACATATTGTTAGAGCGGGCGAGTGCCGCTTGAGCACGCCGAAGTTGGTGATATTTGACGAGGAGCTTCGTACCAGTCTGGTTAGTTTGGCGAAAGGAATAGTCTGGTGGTCGCTGGATCGTACGTGAAGCGCCGCGTTGCTTCGCGTGCTTTTGGGCACTCACTCTCTTGGCTATATAAGGAACGGATAGCCGTAGTTCCGGCAGTTAGTTAATTTCCTATCTGAAGAGAAGCGTCTCGCTGGACTAGCGAATTACCTTTCTCGCTTGTTATTAGTGAGCCGTGTTTAAGTTTGCTGTTAACGTTGTATTACTGAGCTCGCTGTGATATACTGTTTGCTTGAGTTTTACGATATCCGTTTTGCAGTCCGTATTTATTGTGCTTAAGACGCATTTACGCTGTAAGTGACTGTTGATTGCTGTATTGTGTTTATCTGAGGTTTTACTTTATCAAGCCACCCCAAAAATATCTGTAAATAGCTGTAAATAAATTTGTTTGTGCTGTCCTCAAGTAAAGTTCATTCAATCCGAACGCGCTACGCTAAAAACGTAACAATATAAACGCAATAAACCAAAAATTTAATGATTTCAATGTATTAAATTTGGTATGTATTTTTGTGAGTATAAATGTAGCTTTTTGGCAAATTTTTGTTTCAATCGATTGGTAAAACTCATCTAAAATACAGATTCTATTTTCGCATGTATTATTAACAGCATATTAATAGCAAAATAATTCGTCAAAGCTAACATGGTAGATTCAGTAAAAATACTATATCATGCCAAAGGTTAATATTTCATAACTATTGTATGCCATCAAGATGTTCTCTGGAATATTGTCTTTGTTAGAGAGTATGGAAATTTTTCGGGAAACCACTCCCTCCACTGGTTTTAAGAAAACGAGAATGAGATGTTTCCGTCAAGGTGGTTGATAACATCACCCTGGAGGGTGCACTAATAGTTGAGGGTAGGCTCCTCCCATCGATGACGGGACGTACTTCCTACGGGACGGGTTGAACCGTGACCAGTGATGGCCCTTAGGGCTCAACTACAGTTTCAGTCAGTGTTGCTGTTGCTGCGGTTAAGTCATTCAGTTCCATGGTTGTGTCTTCGTGGTGGGTCGGAAAGTCTGATATGACTTCCCACAAAAAGAATAATTTTTTTCTATGAAGATCAAAAAATATCAGTCTCATCGCATAGTTGTTGATTCAATGACTTATTGAAAAAGCTCATGAAATTAAAGAAATTTAAGTACGTAATTAGCGATGTGCTTTAGATATCTATTCCTAAGATATTTGGTTCACATTTGATACATATATTTGGTTTGGTGCAGCAATTACAAACTAAAATTTAGCTTATTGTAATTTTTTATTTAGAGTTTAATGGGAAAGATCAAACAGAGACAATTCCCAAATTGTTTGGGCACTAAAAAAGTTCTAGATGGTGAAAATTCATCCAAATCCCAAAGCGGTTTTACAGATTACTGTGCCTTCTAAATATTTTTATATAAGAAAGCAAAAGAAGGAAATGATAATCTATAGTAGAGAAAGATAAAAAAAAATAACAGTTCGATGTAACTTTTAAACAATTATTCTTTACGTCCATCCCAAAACCCCATTTTCTGATACTCTGGAAGAAATGGTTGTAGACTCTGTGTTATTCTTAACTTGGTTGAGTCATTGTTAACATACTATGCAGAACGTTAAAATAGCACGCAGGATCGCTTCTCTTGACATAAAGAATTTGTTAAGCTCTTAACCCAATTTGCTCAGCTTAAAATTGCGAAAAACTGTATCCTCTCCATAGTGATAAGCAAAATTGTATCAAGTCCTTTTCAAAAATACCATGTAGAATAATTTATGTTACTCTCCAAATGAACTCGGAAAAAAATGAAAAATGAGTGAAAAAGGCGAGAATAACTTATTCTATTTCTGGTGAAATACTTTTAAAAACACAGTACTAAAAAGTCCCTTAAGAAGATAATGTATTCAAAGATCGCTTAAAGCCAATGTTTAAGCATGTGATAAATGTTAGCACAATTATGAGATATAAATCAAATTTCATTTATGAAATTATCGCTTATTTTATAGGTGGGAAAAGGGTATGAGGTCACAACTTTAATTACCTATATATAACCTAATTTTTAAATTACTTATACAATACAATTTCATAAAATTAGGTCATCAGATGTTAGTTATAATTCTGAGCAATATCTATATTCGATTCTTTATTTATGCATAAATTACTCTAATTTTGAATTAAGAGTTCCTATTTGTTTGATTTACCATTTACTTAACAAACAATTAATATTAGTAACATATTATTTAGATCTAATTATTTTATTAAGTTAACTTCTAAAAAATTCCTTACCAACTTTTATTACACAAATAGAATAAAGTCATTTGTATATAATTAAGAAAAATTAATTCGTTCCAAAAATTACAAAAGTATACTAAGACACATTATTTATGTTTCCACATTCTTCTTGAATTTTTTTTTATCTCTCATTTGTTTTTTAACAAGCTAAATATAAAATACAGGATTATTTTTTTAATTTCTCAAGGCTTTTTATTTAACCTTTTCTCACTGCTTTCAGAGCCAAGTTCAAATACCTGATTATTTTACTATTTTACAAAATGTGAAAATGTGATTTTAGAATGTAACCTATTGCAAAAAAAGTACATTTTAATAAGAGCCCAGGAACGAATGATTTATTTATATATTTTTTTCTTCAATTAATTTATATTTGCCTAAAATAGTCTCTTTTTTTCATTTTATAAAACAATACACAATCTTATATCTTCAGATATATCTAGGTACATATAGATATATCTATTTACAATAAATAGGTATATCTAGGTACAATAATATATCTTTAGATATAGTCTAGAAACGAATAATTTATTTTTATACATTTTTTTCTTTCATTAATTTATGTTTGTTTAAATAGTCTTTTTTTTTTCATTTTATAAAGCAATACACAATCTTATATCTTCAGATATATCTACTTACAATAAATAGATATATCTAGGTACAATCATATATCTTTAGATATAAACTAGGAACAAATAATTTATTTTTATACATTTTTTTCTTTCCTTAGTTTAAATTTGTTTAAATAGTCTTTACAAAATAAAGTCCTCTTGTTTCAGCATGATAGAACATGATGTTGTATTTAGGATGAGGTTTTAGACGTCAACAAAAATCCGTTGGCAAAAAAAAAAAGAATCTTAATCCGTAGGTGAAAAATAAAAATTTTAATATCTGCACGAGCATCTCAAAAAAATCAACTTTTAATAACGTGTTTCCATTGCATTTAGAAAAGCTCAGTTTTTTTTTAAAAGTAAGTTAATGACTACAGCAAATAAAACCTGGAAAAATGTCATTTTAAGCACGTGGTAGTAAGAAATGAAATACATAGGAAATGAGATATTATTTTTTAAACAATAAATGCGAGACAAAGTTTTTTGGATCGTTGGCTATAGTGACTCATTCAGTAAAACGATTAAAATGAATAAAAATATAATTTAACTTGCACTACCACGTGGTACTTGGCCGTTCAAGAAATGATGTTATGATTTCATTATACATTGGAAGCATAGCAGATTTCATTTTAATCTTTTATTTATTCCTGCCACTAAGTTTTAAATTTCTCAAACAAGTTTGAATCGATTGTTAATTAATCGGCATACTACTAATCTTGAGAAATCAATCACCGATTTGGACTTCAGGTGCTTCGATTATTGTACGCATCTACCAATTATTACTATTTATTCTTAAATTTTTAAACTGACAGCATGTTTGTATTGTGTTGAATATAACAAGGCTTTTGTGGTTGTATTAAATTAAAATAAAATTTTCCTATTTAATCAATATACTATTACATTTTTACTGACTGAAATGCTGTTTCTTTTATAACACCATAATTACCTCATTAGAATTTTTGCCTTATTTATAAAAGCAGTAAAAATAATTTAACTTTAGGTAGTGTTTGCGTTGACGTCGATAATAACAGTGGACTGTATTAATTCAAA
>JAOUZG010052578.1:0-12799 GCA_026289955.1 Argiope argentata
AAAGGGTTATTCAAAAACTGGACTGGCCTTCTCAGAGCTCCGATCTAAATTCGATAGAACACTTTCAGGAAGAATTAGTGCTCAGATTACGTAGCCAGCCTAATCGACCCCCCTCTTTGCAAGCACTCACTCACTTCTGCTCTGAGGGACGACTGGAAGTCAATTTCTATGGCCACTTATCAAAAACTAGAGGAAAATCTTTCCAGACATGTCATCGCTGTAAAAGAAGGACAAGATCATATTAATATATGCCTTAGTTCTCTCTTAGTCCACACCACTGGATGTTTAGATACTTTTGACCACACAGCGTACGATTAACATATGGTAAAATGGAATTCAACAGGAATTTTTTTATATCGTTCTGCTCTTAAAGTTATCAGAATTTACTGAAAACCGATGCCAATTCTTTTCCAAGCTCCAAGGTAACTCAAAAACGCTATGAGCTAGACGGTTGAAATTTCGGTGTATTGTCTTTACACTACATTTATAGATTTCTATAAGATTTTGAATAAAATCTCGGTCTAAGTTCGACTATTCGAATATAAGTTAACAAGATACATACAAAACGAAGATAGCTAGATTGATAAAATTCAATGTACAGATGTAACCTCTATAGTGTTTGAGCCAAATTCAACAAAGGTTTGATCGTCTGTTAGTTCGGTTTTTTTTTCTTTCTTCAGAAACCTGTAAGGCGATAATTTAATACAGGACATTCGGCATCGGATTCTGTGACTGGAGGCGTGACCTCCCAGAGACGAGGCCTGCTGGCTGTTGAAATGAGTCATCACTGCCAGGCGAACGCTCGGATGACGGAGATTATCACAACGCTAACTTGCGGTGTAAAACGTGACGTTTTTCTCGATAATTATCTAAATTATCAAATTGCTTGGATAGCAATTAAAACAAATATTTTGTATAAAAATAATATTTAAATTAATTGCTATCGCGATCTGAGAATTTCCGAATATCGCAATTTCTTGACAACTTTCGTTATTAAAAACAACCGATTGTTGAATAGGTGCATAATAATTGCTAATTTAAGTATTAATTCATATTAATTTGCGTAAAATAGATGCTTACATTAAATTTTCTTTGAAATTAAAACTTTTTAGTCTCAGGTTGTTGTTTTTTTAAAGGATGCTAATCAGTAGTAAAATGTTTATATATTGAAAATAAATATAGCTGTAAACTAAAAAGTTGATTAGCGAAATAATAAGATCATTCATTCAGTTTTATGCACTGCATAAATACTGGATTTTAAAATTTTTACTAGAATGTCTGTTAAAAATTTATAGAAAATCTATGAACTGCACTTGTATAAAGGAATAACATATTTAAATTAATAAATATGAATGAATTAATAAATTATAAAATATGAACCAGATCAAGACAGAGACAGATTAAGAAACATTTATTTATATCAATATAATTAATATCAAGAAAAAAATTTAAGACTCATAGATATACATCTAAAATAAGATTAATAAATAATTTCTTTGATGTTTTACATAAAAAAATACAAACTATTTACAACATATATATGCAAAATAAAAACAACACTTCAAATGTGATTTCTAAAAAAATAAAAATGACAACTAAAATTGTGATATTCTTAAGCTAAACATTTTATAATTTAATCTTGAACAATATAAATAACATTTAATTTCACAGTTACATTCAATTACATTTTGTAAAAAAAAGAGCACTTCACCCTCTTTAAAATGTCTTTCACATACATGAAAAAAAAAACAGTTATCTTTCATGTAGAATAAATTTTTATATTTATAAACCTACAAATCAAGAAATTTTTTTTTTAAGTTCTTACATTTTTTTTAGCTATTAACTATTTCTTAACTATTAAATATTCCTTAAAAATCAGTCACTTTCAAGCTTTACTTTTAAAAAATATATTAAAACCAATTCTAATTCTACTTAAATTTAAATTAAAAAACAATTTACAACACTTTTATTAACTAATGCAAGTTTAACAATCTATATTTTAAGTTTGCAGTAAAGCTACTATTGAATTAAAATTAATGCATCTTAAAGAAATTATCAGAATCAATTTAAATATTTTCAACAAAATTAAAACTAACTAACACAAATTATAATATTATACACCTAAAAATAATTAAAATTATTTCAAAATATTAAAAGGTATAAATTATCAATGCCAATTATTGCTAACCTTAGAATTCTTTGTAATGGTAAATGTTTTTCTTGGAATTGCATTCACTCATTTCTCTCTTAAAGCCCCATCAGTGGGATACCCAAAACGAGCGACTTTATTTTCTTCATCATAATTTCCACGGCAAGCAGGAACTGAGCATTTATAAGGCCTATTAAAAAAAAAAGTTGAGTTTATTTAGCAAAAAAATAAAAGATTTATTAAAACAAAAGTTCAAATAAAATAATATTATTTTTTTGGTTTATAGATATTAATAGTAATTTTTTTTATTTATAGATATTTATATAATTTACATTATATCTTTTAAAAATAAAACTCACTATCATGATTGAAATTACTTAACGAATACAACTTTTAAAATTTTATGTAACCTTAGTCAGCAAAAGGTAAACTTGAGATTAAGTGATGAAAAAAGTTTATACAGAGCTTATTTAAACAGAATTTTTATACAGAATAAGTTAATAACAAACGAATAAGTAAGAACCTTGACAGGATATCATAGATAAACAGTCTAAAAATCGATTCGATTTTCGAAAGAAAGAAGTAAAGAATTTGTATAAATAGATTGCAGCTATCTATGCTTATTTCATAAGTTCATTCTTAATCAACTCCACATTACTGAGAGAACAAATAATATTGAAAAAATAAATAGCAATAATTATTTGTTGTAAAAACAGAATGTGAAAAATAAATAGGCTTAACAATACAGATTCAATCATACTTTAAGTTTGTTTTAAGTTTATCAAAGAAATACACTTACCTTCAATAATTTGTATCCTAAACATGCGTTTATATCTTCTTCTTTTCAATGTAACATCATTTTGGATCAAAAAATATATTTAAAAAAAAAAGGAGAAAAAATGTATGGATGCACCAACCAGTCATCGCTAGCTTAGCGCAAGCAAACGTGAAGAGCGACGATATCCTACCGGCTTTTCGATCGCCTGCAAAAGATGACTCATGTAGGAGCGAGTGAAGGAGCCAGCAGTCCTTATCTATCGGAGGTCACGCTAGAGGTGAGTGCAGTTTTGCCTGAAGTCTATTTGAATCGGTTAAAAAAATATATCTAAAGCAAAAATTCGAATTTCGGATACTATTAATTTCATGCCAGGGATTAATTGCCGATAGGACTAGCCGAAGGTAGCGCCATAGATTTAGTAAAATTGCTGAAATCACGCCAAAGAATAGTTCGTAATTATTGTAAGTCAATGCCGCGCAAGAGCATTGGATGTCATGATAAGTTTATAAGAGAATATGCGGAGCTAGTTTTGGGAAGATCATTCCCACTGGGTTTCTTTTATATCAAAAGTGTCCTTAGAATTAAATTCACCTTTATCTCAACTACTCAAGACAAGAGGGGAGGCTTCACGTTTAAAAGGGATCATCTATTTAAAAACACTCCTAAAGAAATTATTAAACATCCTTCCGATGAAAGCCATAACCATGCTTAACACTTTGTACTCGGAAAGACAAATGGTTGGGGAGTTACGGAGGTCGGAACTTTAATGGGGGCAATGCTGCTGTAAAAACGGCACGCAACGAAACCAAAGAATGTCACGTACACCGCACGTTCGATTAATACACATCTTACCTCTCAGCAAAAGGAACTTGTTCTTTCTACGTCACTCGTATGCGGAGTGATGCCAAGAAAGGATCCCTGTATTGGCTTGCAGTCTAAAATAAGTGCCGTGAGGATGTTTTCAAATCAAGAACAACGAAGTTGGATGAAAATTGAATTGAATTGAGATCGTACAGCATGACAATGTCATCTAGGGCTTCAAGAGGTAGGCGGGGAATCTTCCTTGCCTTACAGAACTGTTGAAAAATTGGTAAAAGCTTTCAAGGACGCCAAAATGTAGCAGCCATGATCGGCCAGGTCGTCCTAGTATAAGCGAAGCAAAAGTGCGTGCTGTTGCCGCCCTAATGAACAGCGATTGACTCTGAGCTCTTCGTGATATGACCCGACAGATACGATTTGAGCATACGACTGTGCTGCACATTCTGAAGGAACGCCTGGGCACGAGAAAAAGGGCTTCAAGGTGCGTTAACATCATTTGACCGAAATGCAGAAATGGCTAGGGCACGATACTGCTCGAACCCACCTGAAGCGCTATGAGCACGAAGGAGAGGCTTTTTTAAGCCGTATCATTACGCTGGATGAGATTTGGGCTAGATCGCACCAGCTAAAACTGAGACGCCAGTCAAACGAATGGCGTCATTAGCGTTCATCACGAAGTTCGAAATTTCTTCAGAACCCCAGCAATGCAAGTTATGCTGATTCTCGTGTACAACTGTGATGGTGTCATCCTAACGTATACCATTCCCCTACAACAGACCGCTAATTCGCAGTATTGCTGCTCCTTTTTTGGAGCCCCAACTCAGATAATCAGCTTTGAGAAAAAAACGGTGACACTTTCAGGACGCGGCTGCTTTCTTCATTTTGCATGACAGTGCTCGGTCACAAACATCGCAAGCTGCGGCTGATTTGCTCAATCGATGGGGCTGGGAAGTACTTGAACATACCCCGTACTCACCAGATCTGAGCCTATGTGACTTTGACTTAATTCCTAAGATGAAGGAACCACTTCGTGGCATTTGCTTTAAAACTGTTTCAGAGATTCTTGCGGCAATAAACTGGTCCATTCGAACTATCAATAGAACAGACACTCCTACAGGTGTCCTGAGACTTCCATATCGTTGGAAACAGGTTGTGAACACCCGCATTCAGGGACAGTAAAACCTGGTGACATGAATCCTTTTTTTTATTCGATGTAAATAAACAGTTGCCAGTATTATAATTCCAACCTTCGTATTTATTTAATAGAAGAATTTGCTTATTACCCCGAAAAATATATAAATATATATATAGAATTACTTTAAGGTGAATTTCTATGAAAAATTAGTCTACACCTTTTTATTACACCTTAGGTATGTTTAGCAATCATAATTATATTAAGCAAATAATGCATCAACGGGATGCCCCCGTTGTGAATGATGCCTGAGAGATGCCATTATAGAGCCATAATCAAGAGTTTAAATTATAGAAGATTACACCATTATCTTTTATGCAATAATAATCAAACATAGTGTCCCAAGGAAATAAAATCTAAACCTGATAATGATATTCCCGTACAAGATCAAGTTTTGGAAAATGTTTCGCCTTCACCTCATGTTTTGTTGCAGACTCTTGTAATTCACTTAAGAGGAGAAAAGGGTCAAATGAAGATAAGAGTAATAATCGACTCAGTTTCTCAAAGATAGTACATTTTGAAAAGCATGTTGCAGAAATTTAATTGCCGGCTTCTACCAAGTGGAAAGTTGCAATACTCCTTACTTGGTGGAGCGAGTACAGCGGTCTGCCATCTTGACGTTTATAGAGCATTCTTCACTGACTTTGATCTGACTTACAAATGCATCTTTGAAGTCCTCGGCCGAGAAACAATCTGTGCAACAATTTCAGCCGTTGCAGATGGTATGTGGATCTAAGAACTTTCAGGAAACAATATCCGCTCAAGTGATCAGCATCATGGACCTATAGAATTATTGATTGGAGCAAATGTTGCTGGAAAGTTTCTGACTGGAGGTTATAAGCTCTTTCCTTCTGGTTTACTTGCAATCGAAACAAATTTAGGCTGGACGGTCATAGGACATAAAAGAGAAGAAAAGAGCGATGATAAATATGGATCTGATTGTTACTTCAAGGCTAGCATGAGGGATTTCTGAAACAGATTTATGGAATCTTGATATAATAAAAATCAGAGATCTAGCTGAAAAAAAATCAAAGATGGAGAATAAAGAAGCTTCCATGCAGCATTTCTCGAAAACATTAAAGAGACTTCCTGATGGCCGGTATGAAGTGTCTCTTCCCTGGTTGGAAGGGATGCAACCACCTGCCAAAAGTAGAATGGTTACGGAAAGAAGACTCCAGGGAACAAAGAAGATTCTTCAAGCAAAGAATTTGCTAGAGAGTTATGAAAGTGTCTTCCTCGAATGGCTGAAAGAAGAAATAACAGGAGCTGTGAATATTACAAGATTAGATGATATTCTTTGCACGTATTTACCTCCTCGGGCCGTGCTCAAAGAGAATTTAACAACAAAGATTCTACCGATCTTTGATGCTTCAGTAAAAAAGAATATTGAATTACCTTTGAATAGCTGTCTTAAAACAGGATCTAATTTAGTGGAACTGATTCCGAGCATATCAAATAAATTCCGACTTGGAGCGTTTGGCATAATCGCTGATATTAAGAAAGCATTCTTCCAGATAAGTATTAACAACAAGGACAGAGACTATCTAAGATTTTTATGGTTTAAAAACAGAGATACAGATAAATTTGAAGATTTTTTGCCGTAAACATGTGGTGTTTGGAATAAACGCGGATCCTTTCCTCCTTGACGCGACTATTTCGTACTGTAAAGAAGTCGTAAAACTTCTCTCCCTGTCTAAGAGACACATGTTCGAACATTGTTACTTCTGGCCAGAGGTGAGACGATTCTTTCTTTTGCTGTGCATTGTGTTCTCCTGCTTTGATGTTACCCACTGGAATGGAGTTGAGATAATGAACAACACATGCGGTTTACGGATCTTTGAAGAATGTAACTGTGTCAAACGCCCAGATGTAACTATTCTCCTATGAGACCACCCGGATTTGAATAAGTTCCGATAATGAACCACACATGCGTTTATAGCCCTTTGAAGAAAGAAGTGCTGAAACCTCCAGATATGAATTTTTCCCAATTGTGAAGAGTCTGCTAAGGACGTGGACGATTAGAAAATATTCCCACGGTTAACTGCTGACTACTGGGAATACTTCTGAAGAATTAATGGGTGATAGGCATCTCCAGTGCACCAATGCGAGCCTGAGAGGTGGAGTTTGACCGAGGTTAAAATGGAAGGTTTTGAAAGGAAGCGACGACGAGGAGACGAGCTGATTAGACGAGACCGGCAGATCCGACAAGAGACGAGACGAGCTGTGAGCTGAACTGAGGAGCTGGGAGACGAGCTGAAGAGATACACGTGATCTCGAGTTATTGATTAAAGATCTATCAGTAGATCTCTTGAGCTACACGCAGCAGCCGGATACGCCAACAGCCTGTGAGTTCTCAGTATTATTTGTCGTACTGTTAATCCAGATTTAAATATTTCCCAGCATATTAACCTAGATGAGGACGAGTTATTGTTTTGTAATTGTATAAAGCTGTAAATAAAACATTTGTGTTTAAGTGCTACCCATTTATTTGATCGACCAGAATCAAATCATTACCGTACCATCCAGATAATGTTCATGGTCATCTTCAAGGAATAAGAAAAAAAACTGAAGACTTCTAAGAATGTTGAGAATTGTATAACAAATTTTGATAACCATGGGAGAAATAGAAGCCTTTTGTGACACTCAAAGGAAATAAAGATTAGTGCAAAATTTGATTTGAGTGGATGGAGATTTAATGCTGTCAAATCCGTTTTCCATTGAACTGGCGAAGAGTCGCTTGCGCATGAAGAAAATGTCTGTATTGTGACTTGAATGGAACCCAAAAGATGACTCGTTAAGATGTGCTTATAAACAAGATGTTTTTTGCTAGCTAAAAGTCTATATTGTCATCGGCAAAATTAACTGTTTGACCCTCTTGGAATCTTGAGTCCTGCGACTTTAAGATTTAAAAGTTTGATACAAGACTGTTGGAGATCTAAATAGTCTTGGGATGTTGAACTATTTGATGAACTTCCAAAAAAGTTTTTGAAATTGAAAAGATATATAAGGATCGGGAGGGGTCTCTTGCTTCTAGTTTGCGCTAATTGCACCACTCTGGTGGCTGGACAACCTTCGTTAATTAGAAAATCAAGAATTTGTTGTGGCGGATATTCATGGGGTAGTCATTAAATCACTATTCTCAGCGGTCGGAGATTTTTTTGGTGTTATTATGTAGTGCTCATGGCTCTGAAGTTCACAGTATTTTTGGATATTTTGATGCTGTTCGGGGGAGCTAGGGTATATTTTAATAAACCCACTTTGGAATTTATAGGTGGTTGGACCCCAAGATCTATTTATTTCGAGAAGAATTTTGGCGTAGTTGTCCGCATACCTCAGCATAATGGGTGGAACTCGCGCTACGGCTTCTACATTGATTATCTCTTCGGGTTCATCCATGTTTAATCCTTGAAACTTGTTTTGAAGAGGGATAGTATTGTTAACAGTTTTAGGTTCGTTAGGCTTGGTGATTTTCCTTTTGGGGGGGGATAAAAATAGTTCTACATTATTCAATCCTGCATTTTGGGGAGGGGGGACTGTTACAATTTTTAAGTTGGCAGTTAGAGTCCTCACAAGGTAAAAGAGCATTCAACTCACCCTTGGTGATTTCTACTGCTTTGCTTGTATCGGATCTCATTGTCTCCAGTCGGAAGTAGCTAGGAAGCTTAATTCCAACATCATTTCTTGTTTTTAGTATGGTGAGTCCCTGGACACGAGATAGGTTTGATTTGATGATATAATCTTGTTTCAGATATAGTCTATCAACGCATCTTTTGCAGGCCTTATTTTTCAGCGGGGGTTGGTTGGTGTATTCTGGCTGATATCTGTCATCATGCCTTCTTCTTCATTTTCTTATCCTTTTGTTGGAATCCATTTCCTTATGCCCTTCCACGTCATGTCCTAAAAAGGAGGAGTCGGGTCTGGATTCCGCTGCTTCTACCAGGTCGTTCAGGGTGGGTTGAGTTGACAGAGGTGGATGGATACGTCCTTCCAGGTCGCTCCCCAAGACGCGAATGGAAATTGATTGAATTGACTGAAATAAATGCCTTGACTAACCCAAGAGATCAGATTGGGTTAACGGGGCACCTAGCTCCGCAGGAGTTTATCCCCGGTCATGAAAATTGATTAGCTGCATGGCTAAAAATATCTGAACTTGTTACTCTGCGAGAGCAGCTAGAGACGTTGAGACCTGAAAAGCAAGTGAAGGAATGAGAAAAGACAAGACAAGATGGAATTTAACGAGGCTCCTAGCCCCGGCTGGGGCTTAATCCTTGACCTTTGCTGGATTTGGAATGAAACTTTGCTCTTTGTAGCTGTGGCCTGGACTCTGTATCTTTATTGGCTGTTGGAGTGGAGAGGGTGCGTGGGGTTGGTTGGATTAGTGCTACTATTGGCTGCTGCCTAAGTATATTTAAGGAAGTTTAAGATCATTTTTAGTTATTAAATGCGTTTGCTAGGAGAAAGAACTTAGACATGGGATCGGCTATTTTGCTCATTTCTTTTGTGGCATTGATTAACTTTGGAAACATGAGGAATATTTTTTTTAATTTCCTTAAACGCATTTAGAATTTCGACATATCAGGAGAAGAGGGGGTTAGATCGTTATTTGGAGTTTCATTTATTGGGTTAATTACAGTAGGAATATTTGGCTTAAGTAGGCTCGCAAAAGTTACATGATCTTTAATAAATTTCGAAGTGAAATATTTTTGCCGATTTTCTTGGGGGGTAGGAATCTTGGGGAATTTTGGGCATCCTCTGTACGCAGAGGTATGCCCGAGCTGCTCGCAATTAATGCATTTGGGGTTTTCAATTTTGCCCGTTTGGGTACATAGTCTGGTCTGGTGACTTTCACCGCATTTAAGACAGCGTGGTTTTAGCGCGCAATTTTTAGCTACGTGGTCGAAGTGATTACAATTAAAACATTGGGCCATTGTGTTTCTTCCCCTATATCTCTCTACGGTTACTTTAAGGTAATTAATGTTTGTCACTTCATAGATTTTATCAATTATTTCGTTTTTGGCCAATTCTACTAATAATATTGGCAGAGGTCTTCTGGTTTTTATTTGTGAGAGCCTAACAACTTTTTCTATTAATAATCCTTTCTCTTTAAGTTCAGTTTCCAGGGCTTCAGGCATGAAATCTATTGGCAGTCCTTTTACAACAATTTTGACCGGTCTTTTAGATCTGGGGGTAATAATATAGTACTCTAAATCATTTTGTTTACAAAATTCTTGGATGCCCTTGTGAGCTTCCGCTGAGTCTGGGAATACTTTAATAAATCCGTTTGCTAATACATTGTTATTAGCTCCAAATTTTTGATTCAAAATTTCTAGAATTTTTCTGAAATCTTTCGTATACTTGAGCATAATAGGTGGATTTTTGGGGTTTTTTTCAGGGACATTACTTTCATTATCAATTATCTCTACTTCATTAGTTAAAGGGGTGAATCCATTTTTTTAAAGTTAGTTCATTGCAATTTTCATTTTCATTCTTATTTTGGGCCTTAGCCGTTTTTCTTTTTGGGGACATTTGGGATTCCTGACTTGGTTCACTATTTAAAAGACAGCCAGCAGTAATAATAAATTTTCTCTCACCCTTCAGAGCTGTAATGGCCTTGCTTGCTTCCATGCTCTCATGAACAGTGGAGTAGTATTCCGTGGTTTGGCCTCTCCCAGAGGCGTTTAGCTCTTGGATTTTTGCAGTGCAATGCTGGACTGTGGCCTCAAATTCGGAGATTTTTTGCAAGATTAATTTAAGTCCATTGCAGTCATCGCAATTGCAATTTTGTTTGGGTAGCTCAGTGGAATCATCTATGACATTAGATTGTGGATCGGTGCATTGCCGCTTAACACCCGCTTCCGCAACATCGCCACCCTAAGGAATGAGAAAAGGATCCTATTGGGTTAACGGCGAACCTAGCTCCGCAGGAGCTTATCCCCAGTCGTGAAAAATGATTAGCGGCATGGCAGAAGAATATCTGAACTTGACACTCTTCGAAGCCCATGAGATTTTGACAGCATGGCGATGGAAGTAAGAATGAGAGCGAAGTTGGGAAGACAGTTCGTTCCGGAGAGTAAGGGAGGGGGCGTCCAATCAGAAAAACGGCTGCGGGAACGGAAGCGAGGGGAAGTTGATCTCATCTTGGAAGTGCAGGTGGGATGCGCAGGATAGTCTAATGTTTGTCGGGAGCCAATAGGGAGTGTTTGACTTGAGGATAACAGGAAGAGAAATTCAGACTTAGCCGATGAGGGCATTCAGAATTATCAGCTTCTTTTCATCTTTATTTTTCGCAGTTTGGGCCATTCTTGCAGCTTCTATAAGGGTGGGGAATTCTTTTAGTATTTCTCGGATATCACGTAGGATTTGTATGGTTTCAAGTAGGGATGAGAGTTCTTCTTTCTGAGGGAGTACTGGGACCTTTTCAACTGTTTGAGCTGGTGGGGGGATGTCGTCAGGTTTATTTCTAAGAGATTCTTTAGTGACTTGTGCATAGGAAGATCTGTTGATTCTGTTGATGATCCTGGGGAATTTACTACAACCTCTCCAAGCGGCAGTGTGACCTTTTTCACCACAGTTCACGCAAACGGGATCTTGAATTTTTTCTTTGATTCTGCAATCACTGGTAGCATGTTCTTCTCCACATTTAATACATTTGGGCTTGAGACGGCAGTTTCTGGCCGAATGATGAAATCCAGAACAGTTGAAACATATTGTCGCGGTATTTTTTTCTTTTATAGGTTTCAACCCTGATTCTGAGATGTAGCAGGAATTTTTCGTTGTAGATGTTCATTTCTTCTCTATTTTTCTTGATTTCTAGAAGGAAGATGGGATGCAGGGTCTGATTTCTAAAATTTTTTAATTGAGATATTCTAACGACTTCATAGTTTCTGTTGGTTAATTCGTTGACAATTTCAATTTTTTCTGTGTTTCCAGGCAGGCCTTTTATGTTGATTTTAAGGGGTCTACCTTCGTAACTTTCAGTCAGGATGTATTCTTGGTTTTTCATGTTGAGAAATTCGATTATTTTATTTCTGGATTCATTGGAGTCTGGCTGGATTTCGATCATATTTCGGATAAATCTATTGGAGGCGTTTGGATGGTTGCTATTGATTTCCTGTAGTATGAGGTTGTAATTGCTGCTTAATTTGAGATTGATGGGGGTTTGGAGGGTTACTAGGCTCATTTTGATGTTGTTCGGCGAGAATGTCGTATCTATTTGTAGTTTCCATACGTACAGATTCAGAATCTAATCTAGTTTTCTTGGCAGCTTTTCTGGGGCTGACTTCCTGAAAACCATCTTTTTGGCTTCTCTTGGGGGTGATTATTTCGGTGTCAATTTCCATTTCTTTGGAGTTGTCAGGGCTGGAGATCATATCTTGGTTGCGTTGGTGATTGACTTTTTCAGCGGCTCGATCCATCCTATCTCCCCAATTCTTTGATAATTCGGTTATATCTTTGACTCGGCATAGAGTTACTAGATGGCACCACTTGCTGGGGTCTCTTGTTTACTATTGTGTTGTTAGGAGTTGGTCTGGGTTTCCCGGTATTGCGGTGACTGTTTCGTACTGAGGTACTGTGAGAGGGGGCTCCCGATCCTGTGTAAGAGGCTTCTGAGGAGTAGGTGTTAGTTTTACTAAATTTCCCGCTATTATCTAGAACCTTGTAAAACGGTTCCATAGGGTTTGATGCTTTAGAGAATTCCTCCATAGACAACCTGTCTTCAGCTTCATTAAAGACATACTGGCACTTTTGCATAACATCCATTAGGTCAATGAGCTCATGACCGTCTCCCTCCATGGCTGGAGACTGAATGACTCGAATGGCTAAATGAATTCTCAAATGTGACCCTAAGGAATGAGAAAAG
>JAOUZG010052587.1:911-11732 GCA_026289955.1 Argiope argentata
CACACACACACACACACACACACACACACACACACACACACACACACACTTTCTGCTACATATCCAATGTTGACTAAACTGTCAGGTAAATTAAATATATTTTGAGCGTCGAATGGTGTACAAAAAGTTCTTAAATACTTAAACAGGTATAGTATCAGATAACGGGTTAATAAACCAACTAACTCAGGAGACTTGAGAGAAGTAAAAATCAAAAAGGATAAAAACTGTGAAAAGGGTAAAAGGATGAAAAGAAAAGAAAGGATAAAAATCGCATTGGTTCTAAATCCAGAAAATTTTGTCAATACATAAATGCATATATATAGGCAATCCCCCTTAAGTACGCACTGTGAAACTCTTAACAAAGTTTTAGTGCCAACGCGTGGGTAGAATTCCGCGGTAGTTATGCCTTGCTGCTCAAACTTCTAAATGAAGCAACTTGCCAGGTTTTCCCTTCACAAATCATCCCTAAAAGTAAGAAAAATATTCCGACTCTAATATAGAGAAGTATATGGTTCATGCACGATGGCGCCTCTTCATATTTTTTCAGCAATATGATGGATTATTTGGATGTTACATACACAAGGAGATAGATTGGATTCTTGGGATTGGATGGCCTCCACGATCGCCGAATTTTGATCTTTGCGATTTTCCTCCTACAGGCTGATCTTAAATAAATCGTTTATGTGATAGAACACAATAGAGGATCTCATAGCATAGTGCGAATTGTTTTCGATGAATCAAAAGAATAACTGGAATATGAAAGCTTCTTTGAAAATCCGTTTACGTCGTTGCGGATTGTGTACTGACATCAGCGGTCGCTATTTCCAGAAAATTTTGATTAATTAATTAAATAAATATTTTTGAAGTTGCGGTACTTAATCTCGTTCAAGCGTGATGTTGGAACCTGCGAGCAATTTTCCTATTTTCACCATCTTAAAGAGGTTTGCAATACCTTCTTTTTTTCCATGATGGTTGTTAACAACCCTCATAATTGATTGGTCCATTAACAAAACACTCTATATAACAAGTCATGAAACAGCAATTAGCAATATTTCAAAGTAATACCCTCATTTCCCAACTTTTGAGAAGATATAACCCAGATGCTATTTGATTAGTGTTTTTCTTCGATTGATTAATTTATTTCTATAATTTTAATGGATATACAAATAAAAAAGCCTATTAAGGCGACCAGGGACCTTTAAAATCACTTTTTGCAATTTTCACCTTAGGAATTTGAAATTTTACAGGCATTAAGAGTAATACTATAGGAGATGACACAGAAAATGTTAAGGAACTATATTTATTTATTTATGAGTTAGGGTGGGTTAATATAATATAATATTAACGATAAATAACGTTGACGAACAAATTCGGAGAGCTCCAGGCACTCCGAATTTGTTCGAAAGAATTCCAGTTTTGATTATTACTTACTGTAACCCTTTTGGAACAGAAATTGGGATTTATCTTTAAATTTGAGCACGAAATATCAAAATTAACCAATATAATAACTTTTAAAAAAACTGATTTTTTAAACCAAAGTTTAAGTAATTTTGAGTTATAACATTGGTTAATTTTTTTTTTATTTTGTACTCAAACTTCAAGATTAATCCCGACTTCTGCTCCAAAAGGGTTAGAGTAAGTAATAATAAAAACGAATTCTTTCGAACAAATTCGGAATGCCTGGAACATTTTTCATTAAAGTTGTTTATCGCTAATATTATATTATACTAACCCACCCTAACTCATAAATAAATAAACATAATTCGTTAAAATTTTGTGTGTCATCTCCTATAGTATTACTCTTAATGCTAGTAGAATTTCAAATTCCTAAGGTGAAAATTGCAAAAAGTGATTTTAAAGGTCCCTGATCCTCTTAATTGTTGAAGAGATTTATTTTAATAAGTAAAAAAAAATTATGGACATAGACTGTTGGTTTTAAACATAAAATCAAAGAATCGTTCAATAATAAATCGTTTGCTCCTTTACTGCAAAATTCCATCAAATTCTGTTGATCGTTTCAATTGATAATGAATTTTTTTTCTTTTTGAATGAGATAACTTGTAGTACTCTTCGATATAAATTAACTTCTAAATATCCAGACTTTAAAAGAATAATAAAGAAAAAAAAAAGAAGTTGGGGAAACCAGAGCATCGGGGTTGACACTTAAGTGAAAGAATAGATTAAAATGATGTTACGAGAAGTAACAAAATTAAAGGGAAGCAATGCACTCCAAGATAAACGATTTCACCAGGATTGAATTACACCCTCCCTCCTTTTCCCTATCCCCAACTCCACCCTCATCTTTTAACACAATTTCTTCGCCGCCCAGTGCAAAAGCCACAAAGTCACCTTTCAAGGCAAAAAGGGTTCTTCCCAAGTTCTCCTGGAATGGAATATATATTTTATACCAACCCTCCCTATTTTTTTTTTTTTTTTGAAAGGGAGAGGGAGGGGGGCCTGAGGAATGTATTGGGAGGGGAGGGTAGAGAAGAACACTCTGGAAAAATCAGTCAGTGAGTTGATCGGTTTAGCTGTTTCACAGTCAGTCAAAAGTGACATTTTACTGATGAAGTCTTCCACGTTTTCCTGCAAATGGAATGACCCTTCTCTCTTTTTTCTCGGGTAAGCGTTTTGTAAGCCAAAGGGAAATTCAGGCACCCCTTACACATATTAAAAAAATAAAAAGTGGAAGGACACCAACTAAAAAAAAAAAAAAAGAAATTCTATGAGGAGGGTCGGGGTGCCCTCCTCGCTGAAGGATTGAACCGGAGTTATTTCAATTTGCCTGAAATTTCTTTCTCACTCTCGTTGAGTGCGGGGCACGAGATGGATTTAAAAAAGAAAGTAAAATAAAATGGTGCTCAACGTCTGGTGTATCTGTTTCTTCTAGTACTGGGGAAGGGGAGAAAATAAGGGGTGAGGGAAGAGAGAGGGAAGTACGTCTTTCGGTGTTATTCCGTCCTTTTTCTTGATTCTGTTCCACTTTCTTCCTCATCGCTTTTATTGAATCGGTAAAACGCTTATTTACCAGCGATTTACTTGAGTTTGAGTTCCAAGAAGAACTTTTGACTCTCAACTCCACAATTGTTTTTTTTTTCTTTCAATTCTTATTTTATTGGGGGACAAATTTAATTTCTTGGACTTTTTTTAAAATATGAACTTTTAATGCGACGATTAAAGTATGAAAATTGTTCGTAACTCCAATCAAAAATAGATACGAATATTGTATAATGAAAGGATATAAATAAATAAATAGGAAATAGAATATAAATAAATAAATAGGAAAATAAATAATAGGAAACATAAATAAATAAACAGGAAATAGTTATATATGTGCGTGTGTGTGTGTGTGTGTGTTTACACGTTTTATATAACGCCTGCCGGCTTTTTGGCACAGAGGTAGCGCGTTTTCCCCGTGTTCTGGGAGTCCCGGTTCGGGCATGGTTGTTCTTCTGTGTGCTATTTGTGAGTTGTGTGACTGTGCCCCCCCCCGTAAAAAAGGGTTGTGCAAGCGAAAGTGTGATGAATGTGTAGCTAAGTCGTACTCTTGGCCCTAGTTGGAGCTACTTGAAAAACAAGAGCCGCTCCCCTTGGCTTAAATGTGCTGCAGTATCAGCGGGGGGCTTGTCCATAGTCAAGTGCTATAAGTAAAAACAACATATAACACCTAATTTTTGTTAATGGAGATGAAATTTAGCTATAAATTTTTTAAACTATTTTCTAGTATGATAGAATTCTGAAATTCTTCAGTGCAATTGTTATGCTACTTGGGCTGTACAATATTTTAATATTTTTTCAGTTTACATTAAACTAATTTAATTTTGAATCCATACATGAAGAGAGTTTGAGAAAAACAATTTTTCAAGGTTCTTTCTTAATTATAAACTGAAATAAAGACTAAAAAAAAGGAATAAAATAATGAACCTAGCAAAGATTCTCAGTTTAACTCTTAAATGAAAAAAGGTTTTTATTTGAGAACAAAAACGCAGGAAATAGTTATATATATATATATATATATATATATATATATATATATATATATATTTACCTGAAGGTCAAAATAATTATTTACCTAAAAATCTTAGAAATAATACGAAAAGGGAAAATAAGTCTCTATTAATATCAAAAGAAACAGAATCAAATAAATTCGCCACAGAATAAAATACGAATGTTTTCATATTCATATTCTTAGATTTATATATATTTTTTTCATTTGCTGGATTTTTTTTCTCCAAACATTTTAATCTTATGCTTAAAATATTAAAATGTTTCTGGCAAACCAAATATAAGTTGTTGTGCTCGTTTTCCCCTATACAACGCAAGGAGGTGTGCGGTAGCTTCTGAGGGCATGGCCCCCTGGCCCCCGAGGGTTTCACAAAGGCCCCCGTAGGCGAAAGTCTTATTCCAAGCTCACACACGTCACAACCCCTTTCTGCGGGTGGACTTCATTCATGAATTTCATTCATTCATCTACAGATCTGAACCAGAGAACGATAACCTCTGACCCAGTATCCCCAGTGGTATTATTCTCGACGTAGAGGACTTTGTGACCAAGGCAGATTTAACTTGCGCCTGCCACCATACAAGCCGGAGTCTTCAGCTAGCGGATCGAATCGCAACCAAGGGCTGTAAATCCAACGCCCCACCAACCAGGCCAACCTGGCCCGATCCGAGTATGTTCGAATAATTTATAATAATAACCTTATTTAATATTTTAGACGCTTTTATATGATTTTATTCACATTTAAGAAGATGGAGTAAAGGTATTGAATTTTTACAGGCTTTCTAATGTGCCAAAACACTGAAATTCTATATAATGGATTTCTACAGGAGATAGAACAATATTTTAATTTTTTTAGAGCTTTACCATCAATAACTAATTTATATTGATTACGTATTAGACAACCGTCATCGAATGATTAAAAAAATGCTTTATAAAACATTGTAACAAAGGAATACTTTAAAGAAGAATACTTAAAGTAAAGAAGAAAAAAAATAACTGCTTTCAAACTTTTTAATTTAGATTTTAAATAAAAAAAAGATTTTATTTAAAATCTAGTTTAAAATTTAATATTCCAAAAGTGTTATGCTCCAGAACTATACTAAATAAAAATTAAGCCATAATGAATTGCAAAAGAAATAAAATTATCAAACATTCATTAAGAGTTAAAATACATTATTGAATGTGAATAACATTTCAATTTCCTTAGAATACTTCTTGTTTAGAAATATGGAATCATTCCATGTTTATGAGTTTACTAGCAGATGATCTTAATTTTTTTAATCAAATTAAAAGCATTCTATGCTAATGTGTTCCTTAAACTGAAAAGTTATTTCAATATTTTCCGAACTTAATTATTAGTTGAATAATTAACGCAATTAATTTTGCATTCTATTAAGAGGTAATATCTGACTTTGAATTCGCTAGAAATATTCATTTCTGTATACCATACCATTTAAAGTTATTAACACTTAAAAACTAAACAACAGATAATGTTAAACATTAAAAAGAGAGAGAGAGAGAGAGAAAGGAAAGAAGGAAGAAATCTATTTTTTTTAGTAGTTGCACTGGTAAAAGTATATTTTTAAAAGTAGTCTTTATTAAAAAAATGTAATTCAAGCTTTTAAATTGCACTAGAATTTGATATTGAAGCATTATTGTATAAAACTTCTAATATTTACTATCTGATTTTTACTCTTTTTTTCATTCTTGCTTTGAATTTAAGATTACATTTTTTAGGCTCTGGCTTTTCTCTATAATTTTTTAACTCTTTAATAGAAAAAAAACCAACGTCTGGATCAACTTTTAACCGAAATTTCTCTAAAGAACAGAATATTAATCTAAATTTAAAACAAAGAATTAATGAGTGGTTGGCTGTAGATAAGGGCACACAGCAACAACGAAAGCTAAGATTAATATTTTGGACCCAGTATTTATTATTTAAACAACTATGCGACGACATTTTTTTTATTTGTAAAAATTAGGAAATGGCGATTGAGATTTCTATTTAAAATCTCTAGAGCAGTTCTAATATTCATACTGAGAACGTATGAAAGAGAAGAATAGTTGATCCGTGTTGTCATTACTTTACATCTAATTCTCTAGTCGGGGTGCAAATTAAATTAGTAGGAATCCTAATTAATGTTTCATTGAAACAACAGCTTTTGTATTAAAAGTTTTTGTTGGAGTTGTTTAGGATCTAGAATCGAAAAAGGGATTTTCAATCGCTAACCTCGACTGTTTTTAACATGATCTATATTGTCAATTTAGAAATGAAATAAATTAAAAAATTAAAATAAAACTCCTAAGCTGCTTTCCTAACTTTGAAACTGTTTAAATGCAAATGGACAAAAATTTAATTGCTTGAAAAAAATTAATTGAATAAAATTTAAAAGAGCAAAAAAGATTTATTAGAAACATTAAGTAAAAATAATGATCTTAGAAGCGAAAATGTAAGCATTATTGTTTTGATTTTATTCCCCTTTTTGTTGCTGTTGTGTTGTGACTAATGGCACTTGCCGTGGATAAGCTTCCGCTGATCTTCAGCAGATTTTAAGCCAAAGAAATGCGTCTCTTTGTTTTACAAGTAGCGCCATCTAGGGTCAAGAGTACGACTTAGCTACACACACGTCACAACCCCTTTTAAGGGACTTCATTCATGTAAATTCCTTCATTCATCTCAGATCGTAATTTAGACCTAGAACAGAGAACGATCACCTCTGACCTAGTACCCCCAGTGATATTACTCTCGATATGGAGGACTTTGCGACCACGAACAGATTTAATTAGCGCCAGTCGCCACACACTCGGAGAATCTTTTGACCGGTGAGCTTCGAACCCGTAACCTAAGATTTCCCTTTTTAAAAGAAACAAAATAGTTTTGTAAGACGCCAGCAAATCAAGCCTCTATAAATAACTGCAATTGAAGACACGCAACTCCCTTAAAATCTCATTGTCAGTAACGAAATCTGATCACCAGATAAATTTCTGACATGAAAATCACGCTTACACCCAGAAAAGCCTGCATTTAAAAACAAGTTATCCCTATATGGTGCAGGATCTAAATTCCTTTTAAGCCTTTGTCTATGGTTTATTTGAACATATGACCGAATAAAAAACCTATAAAAAAGCGAGAGCAATTTTAAATAATTACCGTCAAAAGGTTAGCGGAATTTCGTGACATAAATCGGTATTCTTGTAAATTTCAAGTTATTATGTGAGAGCATTATTATTTATTAAGTCATTATTTGTCTTAATTAATCTAAGTCATTAACCAGTTTAAACCGGTTTGAAACAATCACGAGACTGCTTTATCGGTCTTAATCCCTCTCTCTTTATATATAGGCATATATATAATGATAGTTTTTTTAACTTTCATTTTTAATTTTTCTAGCCGTCAAGTTTTGGAGCACGACCGATTTTGAGATGAAATAACAGCTATAATATCATAGTTCTTCGTCGGCATTTTAAAAATGCATCTGCTATCAAAAGAGCGGGAATGTGTCACTTGCGCTCAATCCCATTAACGCTAACTCATTAGAGGGTGTCTTTTGCGCTCACATGGTAGGTTTACTGGGATTTAATCACCTTTGGCAGGAAAACTTGGCGTGCATCTAGAGGGGCTATAGAGAATGCGCGTTTCTCGCATTGATAAGATTAAGTGAGATAATTAAGGGTCCTAATCTTCGAAATATTCGCTTTTTTTCTCACGGTAAAAACCGATAAATGTTCTTTTAAAAAGCTTGGAAGAATAGAGGAACTGATTCGTTTCTTAAAAAGGGAAGCTGAATACAGTGACTTTTTAGCAGCAAGGAAAGAGTTAAATTTAGATGGGAAACGCAGAGCGAAAAAATATATAAATCTAGATGATAGAATTAACCGAATAGTGGAAAAATATTCTTTTGACAAGGACTTAAAGAGCTGCCTTGCAACACTCGCAAATACAACAAAATTGTTGTAAAATTATTTTGAAGCAATGAATAATGAAATTTTATTTGAATTTTTTTTTAAATAATAATAATAGTTGGTAAATAATTTGTTGTAATAAAATAGAATTGAAAAAAACTAAGCAAGTGTAAACTTGAAGAAATAAAATTCTTTTAGGTAATATGAATAATTTTTCATGCATTGGTTACTCATTCTTATTTTATTTTTTATTTATTTATTTATTTTGCATATATGAATCTTTTGACTTAAGATCATTGATTAAAATTGTATTTAAGTTGCAGTGTGATAAATAATATTTTGTGTATTTTAAAAACTTTTGAATTGAAATAATTTATTTGATTTGTGTTATAAATTCGAATAATAAGCATTTTGTAAATAAACTATTTACATATACTTACAAAAAGTTTTTTTTATTGATATATTGCATAACCACTTTAAAATGTTTAAAGAAATTTTTAAAAAGCAATGTCTACTACTAAATAATTTTATCTAACTATCTTAAAAATTATGATAAAAGATGATGATGAAACTGAAAGCAAACGCATTTCCTGAATACTTATTACTAACACTTATTTACTATCATATTGGACATACATTATACTTCAAAGATTCTAAATTATTCAGCATAAAATTATAATATTTATTTCCTTGCAAATTATAAATTTAAACAGCACTTATGCTTTAAAAAACCCCTTCTTAAAATAGTTAAATATTTCAGTTGGGGAAAATAATCTTTATATAGATACCATCAAATAACTTAAATAATTTCATAACAATTTATATAATTTGAATAAAATTGTCTTCAACAGAAAATGAAACAAAGTTTATTTTCCCTCATATAAATGTAAGGGAAGCAAATGTCCAAATTACATCAATGTTTGAAATTTTTAAAAATGAAAATAAAATACTTATTACATTTTTACTCTTTCCTTAGAACTTCTTAATTTGTTTGAATATTATATTAAGCAAAGCTATAATTTATACTAAATATAGAAAAATCATTTAATATCCACCATAATTGTAATATAGTCAAAAATAATTAAATAATCTTTGAAAAATTGTCCTTAAAAACTATAAATGTATCACATTTTAGAATAGCGAATATATACAATAATTGTTAATTTGTCAAATATTTGTAATATAGCTGGAAAGAAATTGAAATAATGTTTGAAAACTGGGCGTTAAAAACTATAGGTGTATAAAATTTTTATAATAATAATTGCTGTAGATATAATAGTGTCAAATTTTTTTTAACGTCTATAGCTTTCATGTCATTCTAATAGAAATAAAATTACATTAACATTTATTTAAATCAGATTCCTAATGAAAAAAAAATTAAGAAAAAAATTAATTAGCATTAATTTGATTATGAGATTCTGCCAGTTATATATATGTCAACAGATAAATAATAGATAATAGTGTTTTCTGAATTTTTTAAGCAATTCATTTATTAGGAAAAAAATATCTTGTTTATTTCAACACATATTTATATCAAATGCCCTTTTGAAAAACATTTTAAATCATGCGAATATTAACATAATCAATACTGCTGTTATACAGAGAAATGCCTTGTAATATCTGTTAAAAAATGCATATTTTACAAAAAAAGATAAAGAAAATAGATGCCTAAATTGAACATTTTCACGCGCGAAATTCGAAAACTATATCTTAGTTGAAATAGGTTATCTTATACTCAGGTAATTGAATTTTGAGGCCATGACAAAACATAAGTTGTGGCTTCAGATTCAGATTTTAGTGATACAACTGTATATATTAATAGTAAAAAAAACTAATATAATTGGTCAGAAAACAGAATGATTTGCGCTTTCCGCACAATTATCATTCTATAAATTTTGTTTCCTTCACCATTATAATTATTACGTTAAGAAGAATTTTTTTTTGATATTGATTACTTTAAAAGGAATATTTTCAAAATAGCATAAATAAAAAAAAAACTGTCACATTTGAATCACCAAAATAGAATTTCATCTTTCTAAGAAATACACTTCAAAGTAGAATAAAATGTAATATATTAAAATTGTTTCATCGATTCAATTAAAGAAAATGGTTCCGCAGAATACATCACTAATCTCTTTAAGCTCAATAATACAAAATACATTTTGATTTTCTAGTTCATATCAACATATAAAACCTAAACTCAAGTTTGATATTTTATGAACTGTAGCATTTCTTTTTTTATTCGTTTATTCCTCAAGGTGTAAAAGCACACATATTGTTTGGTGTCTTTTTATATAAATTATGATCTTTTTGTTTCAGTTTTTTCCAACTCCAATTACTGATAATGATTATAACTGCTTTCTGAGTGTAAAGATAGAATTCTTGATCTGAACATCAAATTTAGGAAATAATTTTAATTCTAATTTAAGCCATTTTGGGGGAACCTCCCCCCCCAAAAAAAAGAATAACCTAACATTATTAATTTCAAACTGTTTAAATTCTATTTCTGCTTCGCTTAAGCCTATAACATATTTATGACATTTATTTTTAAAAAATAGCCTGGAATTGTATTAATTAAAGGGCTTTAAAATTTTCCCAAGTTAACACCTTCGACACTTATACAGAATTGCATCATCTTAATAACACTTGGGCATACGTGATGATTGCATAATTCATTGATAATTCTATTGGGCCTAATTCGTACGATATAAGGACTGACTTTTTGATTTAGTCAGCAATGATTTATCAAATATCCACTGATAAAGTTAATTCATTTCTTATTTCAGATATAATGCCATTAAAAATTAACTGAATTTTTCGGTACCAAACTGTATACTTTTGGTGAAAACGGGACCAACTAAAGAGCTTTTAAAAACAGAAATATGCAGATTATGAACAGAAAACTGCAAGTGATA
>JAOUZG010052599.1:0-10385 GCA_026289955.1 Argiope argentata
TCTTAGAATCAATTAGGTAAATATTAACTTCAAATGTTAAAAATATTTAAAAAAAATTAACAAATCATTAAAAGTCAAAAACCGAAAGTGAGTTATAATTATTTATTTATTACAAATAAGCACAAAGAATAGTAAATTTAAAACTTATTTATAATACAAGTATTAACATTGAATCAAATAATTTGGAAAACAATTAAAATAACAAAATTATTTCAAACTTTTCTAGGGAATTTCTGAAAAAGTTTTAAGAAATCATTATTTATTGAAAGTATTAAATCTCGTAAATGGATTTAGTTACAGGCAAGAAGTAAGCAGTAGAGGGAGATAAAACTGATTAAATAATTTCAAAATAACTGATGAATGGCATCTGATATAAAGAGTTTATTAACAAAGAATACAGCATCAGTTGCCGAGGGTTTTCAATCGATTTCAGGAGATAAAGCATCCAGTCAAGCGATCTAAAGCGCCTTCCTGGAAACTGCTTTTCCTGCATTTGAGCGAATGCTGCATAATATCTGTTCCTTTATCCGTGATGAACAATGGAGATGAAATAAACAGTTCTTTAACACAGGGTATACAATTAGTTGCCGAGAGTGTTCCATTCGAAAACAGGAGAGGAGGCATCCAGTTAAGCGATCTAAAGCTCGTTACTAGAAACTGCTTTCTATGCACTTGAGTCAATGTCGCATAATGTCTGTTCCTTTATACATGATAAACAATGCGGTTGCTATAAACGGTTAATTAACATGTAATATACAGTCCGTTGAAGGGAGTATTTCATTCGGCATCAGGAATAAGGTCGTGCAATCAAGCAGTCTAAAGCATGTTCTTAGCAACTGCATTTCACATAGGCCAATGATGTATATTGTTTGCTTCCCTATACACAATACACCATGTGTCTGAACTGCTGAAAATCTGATTGGGTGTGTTGAAATTGAGAATAAGCGCATTTATTTCTGAATTTCGATTCTGAATAGAATGTGAGAATTTATTATATCGCTGAGGTAGAAAAGCACTCGAAATATTCTCGTGCTAGCAAGAGAATACTCATTACACGGAATAAACAAATGATTGGGATGAAACGAGATCAGAATCGATTGCATATGAGACATTATATTAATGACAGTAGGGGAACTAACCTCCTTGAAGACAGAAATGACAATATGGGAACTAACCTCCTTGACAGTTTGGGAACAAACCACTTTGACTGTATGGGAACTAACCCTTTGACAGTATGGAAACTAACCTCCTTGACAGTATGGGAACTAACCTTCTTGTAGACAGTATGAGAACTAACCGCCTTGTAGACAGAATGTATGGAAATCTCAAGTCTTTACCATACAATGCATTAATTGACAATTTCATTCTTTTAGTACCATAAAATGTCTGAATATTAGATTAATTCAGCTCATTTGATTATAATTGTAATGGTTAGTGAATAGATCCAATGCATGTCGAGATGTATTGGGCACATGTCTTAGAATGATGAGTAAATAATTTTTTGAGGGACAGCAAACCTTTCTTATTTGGATCTGTTCTAGAATTTTCAGTACTCAATGCTTTTTAAATTTCTCTATGATTGGAGATAACATTTCTTTAATAATGACAAGGAATTCTGAAACTTTTGAATTATACACTGAAAGAAAGGTCTGTTATAATCGTAAATTACAAGGTGAGGATATATATAAACTGAAAATAACTCATTTCTAATTTTATAGATCTGATTTTAAATGTTCTACCCACCATCTTGAGTTTCTTGATATAATTTCAAAACTTTAGAATCCTAAAGGCATCTTCATTTTGGTATTATTTTATGCTATATGTTCTTTTAATTTTATTATAGTAAACGGCTGTCGTTATGTTTCTCCTTTACTTTTGTTCACCTCTTCTAAATAACCACTTTTATGCAATACAGTTTTTATTTTTGGACTGATTTTGTTTATTCCAATTTCTTTTCCTATTCTGTTTTAGGTTGTTCGATTAAAAAAGAGTAAAGAATTCTTTCCATTGATTCCAGTTAACAGGCCGTCCATTATGAAGCATCGTGAGGAAGCGATAAAAAGCTCTCTTAATCGCCTCTTTGTCTTCTTTGGTGAGTGTGGCTTCTTGAAGACACAACTCAACCAAGGGCCATTTGCCGTTCGGTATTGCCATATGAAAGAGATAGAAAATAGGCCTAGAAAAAACAAGTCTATTTCGTTCTACATAATCTAAATTTCGAAAAATTATCCTGATGGTTTCTGTATCTTGAGAAGCAAAAAAATCGCCGATAAGAGAACCGTACTCGCATTCTTGTTTTACAAAATGTTCTTTTAAATTATAAGGACTGTTTATAAAAAATTCCTGGAATAATTTATTAAGATGGTAACCTGCTTTAATTTTCCTTGAAATATTCAATAGTAGAATGACGAAGTCGAATTTTGTGAGAAAATCCCATATGAATTCAGCCATGTCCAAGAAAAGATATTGCCGTGGCCATTCCAGAAGACACAACAAAACGAACCAAGACCTCTTCTTAAAAATTTCGGTTATCTGTTCTGAACTCATTTTGGATAACAAGTAGCAAAAGACGTCAGAACGTTTTTGTATCGGAAAATTGTCGTCCTTATATTCTTCTAATGACATGTTTGAGATGAACCTTTTTGCGTCCGTCAGTACTACTTTTTGGGCTGCTCTTAATAATAAATCTTCTTTTTCATTGTATTTTAACTTTTGGAAGAAATATTCAGTTGCAGCTTTATTACGTTTCAATGCTGAATATTCGAATGCATACTGATTAAAAGTGGTTGAATTACCTACTGATCTTCCAATAATTGTATCCAATTCAGCAGATTCTTCTTTGATGATGAAGGGCCAACAAAACTCTAATGGCGTCGCTTGAGTGCCACTGAACAATCCTTCCTTTTTCAAAAAATATTTTTTACTCTCATCAGGTAGTTGTTTCCAAAGAATTGGAATGTTAATATCCAAGCAATATAAGCAAGCTAATCTGTAACGTTTAACTATGTCAAGTTTCTCCCAACCTATTAGTTTTTCAGCAGTTTTTCGATAATCCACAGTTCCTAAATTTGTCCAAATGAGTCCTTTTAAATTAAGGAATTCATTTACATCTATTTGCTCAAAATATGCTCCATGAAACTTTTTCCAAAGTTTTATCTCTGAGCCAATAGGTTTAATAAAGCTAGTCACCTGCTTCGCTAGCCCTGGTGGTAACTCAAGTTTCTTCAGGTTGCATGCAATCTTATTTTCGGTATCTGATTCTTCTGGCACTGCCACAATATCATGGCGATTGCACAAAATGATAGCCACTCTTCTGATAGAAATCTCTTTTAGTGGCAACATCCAAAGATTATCTAGCTTCTTTTCCATTGTAGTTTATGTTAAAATAATGTATGCTTTAATTGAATGATTAGCATTTGCAATACTTGATGCAAAAGAGTAAATTTGAATATCTGTTTATGATTTCTTTTCACACATAATGTTAACTATTTTCTTATTTTTTATTCACAATTCTGGTTTTAAATCTGTTTATAATATGATTAATTTATATTTAATAGTCTTGGCAAGATGACTCTACCGTTAAACATTGTTTTTGATTTTGTAACGAATGCAACGCAGTTCCTTTTTTTTTTTTTTCAATATTTGTGTGAATTTTTTGTTCATCGGTCTGTGTATCAGCAACACCTGCAATAAAATATAAATCTTATTTACGTTTTTCTTATAATGAAGCAAGAAATTACATTTTTACTAATAATGAATGTGTGTGTGTGTATGTGTTAGCGCTCTACAGATCAAACCGTTCAATCGAAGGCTGTTAAATTTAACACGTATGTAATTTGGAGAGACTAAATATACACCCTTGTGAGATTTGTTTTTTATTTTGATTCCTTGAAAAATGAGTCGAAATTTTGTTGTTTTACAAGGCCATTTCCAAAAAAGCAGTACAGAATTATATTTATTTCATCTTTAAATGATATATATACTACTAAAATAAAAAATATCAAGAAAAAAATGAAGGAAAAAATAAAATACGAAATTCGACCTTATGACTTTCTCAAGGGTCACTATCATGCAGGGATTCCAAAATAGGATTTTTTTTCGGTAAAGGGTTTGACTATTTGTCTAATTATAAACCCAATTGTGGCCCGAAAAATCCTCGAAATTAAGGTTTAAAATAAGTACCATTTTTTATAAATATAAACGTATATGAAAATTACAGAAACAAACAAACAGAAACAAACTATAAATATTAAGTATAGAAGAAAAGCAATCAGTTATTTAAAAAAGTAGAAACAAAAAAAGCAAAGAACATACCAGTAGTCGGTAAAAATATTAAGAAATTAAAGAATCTTAACTCAAACCTTCATTTTAAAACATTGTTTATACGCTAGAGAATTGTGTAAATAAAAAATATTTTTGTACCATTTGCTTGAAATACTGAATTTTTTGCCTTTTTAATAAAAATAATAAATAAAATTTCTAACTAGTATATTGGGGGGGACTAGTAAAGTCCCCCCCCAATGTTACAGCTATCTAATATCGTAAAGAGCACGAAGGAGTGCCACAACCCGGCGTGGCATGGATTCAACTAATTTGTGAAGACATTCTGTTAACGGTTCACCCCATGATTCCTGCAAGGTAGTCCACAAAGCCATGGGAGTGAGATGCAGTGGAGATCTCCCAAGAATAGCACATTTCAAAACATTCTAGATATGACGATAATGTTCATCACAGGAGAATTAGATGGCCACGAAAGGGAAAGAAATTCAGAAGAATGCTCCTTAAGTTACTTCTGTACCACTGCTGCTATAGAACTTGGGATTTCTCATTATCCTGATGGAACCGTCCACATCCGTCAAAACGCACACAATACATGAATGCATGCATGTAGAGGGTCAAAAAGGATGTTAAAGTTCCACTGACCATCCGTAGTTGAGTCTACATACATCAACGGTCCCATTTTATGCCACCTGCTTAGGCCCTTACACACAGAGGCCCTTCATCACCTTGAACAGTTCTTTGTAAACATGAGAAATACATAGATTCCTGCAGTTTTCTCCACACCCGTATACGGCTATCCCCCCGATACTTTTGGAAACGGGACTCCTTAGACCAGACAACGTTTTTCCAATCATTTAGAGTCCATTGGCGGATTTGCCATTGAGTCATCAACGATATACGAGATGTGAAAGCCTATATCAATTAGGTAACGTTGCATATTGCATACACTGATACCACCGAAGCATATTGCATACACTGATACCAGCCATCCACCCGAAACTCTTGGAAACTAGACTTCTTAGACTAGGCAACGTTTTTCCAATCATTAAGAGTCCATTGGTGGATTTGCCTCTGAGTCAACAACGGTACACGAGATGTGAAAGCCTATATCAATTAGGTGACGTTGCATATTGCATACACTGATACCATCCATCCACCAGAAGCTCTTGAAAACTTGACTTCTTAGACCAGGCAACGTTTTACCAATCATTTAGAGTCAGTGGCGGATTTACCGCTGTCACCAACGGTACACGAGATGTGAAAGCCTATATCAATTAGGTGACTTTCCATATTGCATACACTGATACCAGCCATCCACCCGAAACTCTTGGAAACTTGACTTCTTAGACCAGGCAACGTTTTTCCAATCATTAAGAGTCCATTGGCGGATTTGCTACTGAGTCATCAACGGTACACAAGATTTGAAAGCCTATATCAATTAGGTGACGTTGCATAGTGCATACACTGATACCACCGAAGCATATTGCATACACTGATACCACCGAAGCATATTGCATACACTGATACCACCGAAGCACACTGCATACACTGATACCAGCCATCCACCAGAAATTCTTAGACCAGGCAATGTTTTTCCAATCATTAAGAGTCCATTGACGGATTTGCCACTGAGTCACCAACGGTGCACGAGATGTGAAAACTCGTATCAATTTGGTGACGTTGCATGGTATATACACTGACATTTCTTGATGGATCTGCATCCAAATGCGCAGCAATTAGAAGAAGTGTTGAGCGTCTATCACATGTAATGATTCTTTTCAGGCGTCGATGATCTCGCTCTATCAAGACCCTTTTCAAGCCGTACCAACGTTGGAGATTCGAACTATTATCGGAAACCTGGTATTTGCAGTACAACCTAGAAATGGTCGGATGCGAAAATCCACATTTCATCTTTATTTCGGAAATGTCGTGCACCCTCTCCATCAACGCGAAAAATCGCTTAAATCTTGATAATTTTCCATTATAACAGCAAGAATTAATATACTAGCCTCCTCAGACGCCTGTCATCTTATATACGCACTGCCAATCGCATAGTAATACGCATTTTGCAAGTCTAGTTTTTTATTATTTTTACTTATGTAGAGGAATTTACAAATTGGATAGCTTGTATAATTTGCTTTGGGTTTAAATTTATCGATAAAATTTTATTTCGTGAAATGCAAGAAATTAAAATTAAACTAAACCAACTGAAAATAAAGAGCGAAACGTTTTGAAACTAAAATAAATGTGCAATATTGTTAACACATTTTGTTTTAATTTGAAACATATGCATATTGAATTGCTTACAAATTATTTCTGAAAATAATAAGATTTGATTAGTTGTGGGACATATTCCCGAATATGCTGTTAGATATTAATAATCGATGTGATGAAAATTTTTTAGAAGGGTAGAAGAATGTACTTCCTAGTGAATTTTTAAAAATTTCCACTAATTAATTTAATTAATGTAAAACTAAAATATTTTTTCATGATCATTTAAAAATAACATAATATTGCTGTAAAATGATTTAAATTAGTAAGAATGATTATTGAAAATAAATTTTTTATCGATATGTATTTCTTTGATCCACAATCTTTTTAGACTTTTTTTTTAAATTCAGAAACTTTTTTAGATATATTTTTTAATAATTATTTTTATTGTTTCAATAAAATGCAACTCATTTTACTATTCATTAAATTTTTAAATCAAGATTTTCGGAATTGAAAAATTAAGCAAAATTATCTTCAGTTTTTGTGCCCTGATTTAAAAACAGGATATCATTTAATAATTTTATTTTTATTGGTAAAACATATTGCAACAGAAACAAAAAAATAATTATTATGTATAATAACAAAATTATTCTAAAAAATTGTATTTTTTAAAAAAAATTTCTTTTCTTGAAATAAAATACATATAATCCCCATTTTTTGCACCAATTTTCTCACAGATTAATATTTTTCCTAATAATTATCTTTATACAAAAGCATAGAAGTTTATTCTTTTTATATTTTTCGCACACAAAGAGAAAGGTCTGTATTCGTTAAAAAAAATTCGAACTTCCAGATTTTCACAAATTGCCGCGTTTTGTCTATCTCAGAATTCAAGAAATATATTTTTGTTACGGCATTGTCTGTCTGTCTGTGAAAAGTAGTTGAAAAAGTGTTAAACCGATTTGATGAAATTTGATACAGTTCAAAATTCTATCTTCACCAATAAAAGAAGTCCAATTAAATTCATGCGTCTAATTAAATGATACATCTATTGGCTCAATAATTTATAATTATAACAATTTCAATTAGAATTATACATCACCAAAACAAATCTTCATTAAATTTGAGACTTTTAGAGAAACATTATAAATAATTTTTTAATGTCGCACGTTATGTTGTGAATAATTAAATTTTTTAGCTGTCTTTTATTTTCATAATTTAAACTTTTAAAATTTATATTATAATTTTACATCCTGTTTGCAATCAAAAGTTTTTTCAAATACTAGCACATTCTTTTGACTTTTTGACATTTTTTAAACTTCAATTCATCCAATTGATTTAAGCTTAAGAAAATTTAAATAAGGTGCATATTTTAAGGTGCAACTTATGATACAATTACATCAATGTTGATACAATTATATTTGTTAAATCAGTGGTTGATACAACTAAATCAATTAAATCAGTGATTGATACAACTATATCAATTAAATAAGTGGTTGATACAATTATACCTGGGACTCGCTCAATTAGATCAATAATTGATATATTTAGATAATTGATTGATGCAATTAGAACAATTAAATCAGTGATTGTTTAAATTAGATTAGTAAATAATGTAATTAGATAAATTAACTCAGCGACTGGTATAATTAGATCAGCGATTGATATAATGAGATCGATTAAATGTTAGTTGACACAATTAGATCACTGGTTGATACAAATAGATCAATATTTGGTACAATTATATCATTTATTGATGAAATTAGATCAATTAAATCAGTGGTTGTTTGGAAAAAAATCAGTGATTGAGACGATAAGATCAATTCTATCAGTGATTGATAGAATTTGATCAATGACTGATATAAGGAAATAAATTAAAAAGTGATTGATACATTTTGATCAGTGATTTATGCAATTAGATAAATTAAATCAACGGTTAATGCAATAAATCAGTAAATGATACAATTAGATTTATTAAATCAATGTTTAATACAATTAAATCAATAATTGATGCAATTAGATCAATTAAATCAGTGGTTGATACAGTGAAATCAATCCCTTTTATGTGTTAAGATAACTATATTTTCATCGAAGATAACAGTAAGCATATAATATGATTATAAAATCTTTTAAAAATAAATAATAAATAGAAATTTGATATATTTTTTAAAAGAAAATCCTTTTAAACTCTTTTATCCGCATCAAACGGGTAAAGTAACCATTTATACATTGAGCACACGTACCTGAAAAACAGGAGGAGGATTCTTGGAAAATTTTGGAAGTGTAAATACTTCTTTTTTCTGTCAGAAAAAGCGAACAATAGCAAGATAATCGTTATCGATAAAATATCGGAGTTTGATAATAACTGTATCATTATTTTTTTGCATCCAAACATAAAACACAAAATTCTGTTAATTTTTATCTTATAACTTCTAGTTTGGACCCGCAACTTCGTATGCGTGGAAATTTTGATGTGTATATGTGAGAACTGGTAGTATAAAATAGAATCAAAACCGTACGCATGCATAAATTTTCAACATCAATTGGAGCAACGCAAAGACGTGAATTTTAAGCACCGGTTGAATTAGAATTAAAGCAGATTAGAAAATTTTAATTTCAATTCATCTGTTTTATTTTTATTCAAAAGCACTTCTGAAGGAATCGAACGATCTATTACTTAATAATGTTTAATTTTAAATTTATCATACGCTACGAAAATAAACAGAATCGTTTGAAATAACCAGTCGAAAACATGTTACGTCTAACCTCATTAGCGTGGGGGAAAACTACTTAAAAACTACGTACTTGAAACTATAAGAATACTTTTACGTTTTCCGGACGCAAACGAACAATCGCCAGAGAAATATGTGAAAATTTAAAGGAATTCTACATTATTTGCTAATGGAAATATACCACTATAACTATATATGAAAAATATATAAATAACACAAATACAATTTAATTGCAAAAACATACAATGGAACAGCTTTAATATACAGTCATTTTCACCGAAAAAAATAGTTTGTCACCAAATTTTAGCGAAATAGCTGAATGTGGCGCGAACGGCAGCAATAGCAGTTTCAATCATAAGGTTTCAACAAATTAACGGAAACAGAAAAAAATCAATAAATGCAGTAATATGGAATGCACTCAAAAAATTTTAATAGAAAATATTGAAAGTAAGCAAAAGGAATACGTAGGAATACGGGAGATCAAGAGAAAGGAATAGGAAAGATCGAATTATATTAACACAAGAACAGCGTAAGAAAAAAAAAGATGGTTGCGTCTATTTGAGCTGTGTTTTTAGCATACAAAATCTTGTGACTAAATCAACGATCAGATGACTACAACAATAATTCAATGTCAGATTCTGGTTTTGATTGGTCTGAGAAAAGACTCCACATATACGTATTCGCACTACAGATTCAGAGAAAATGCTAGATTCAAGGTAAAAATCAATTTTCCGTAACTGTTGTTTTTCAGTGTCATGCGAAGCCTTCAAATCCTTCTCCAAAGTCCATAGTTTTATCAGGAGAAAAGGGTTTATCAAGAATATGCAAGAATCTTTAGAGGAGACTGACCGCTTTCCCACAACTGCAATCTTACAGCGTTATTGTCGGTCTTATTTTTACCCTTCAAGGTGTTTTGCGAAAATAGAAATCATTGATAATTGGATTTTATAATGTTTAGTCTTTCTGATACTTGAAAAATTGCATCTCAACTAAGCTCTGATTAGTAATAGTTGATAATTGGATGATGAATTGCTTAGACTTCCCGATACTTGAAATGTTGATTCTCAACTAAGCTCTGATTAGAAATATATGATAACTATATGGTGCAATGTTTAGATTTCCTGATACTTGAAATATTGCTACTTACAAAGCTCCGATCAG
>JAOUZG010052605.1:0-12963 GCA_026289955.1 Argiope argentata
GCTTACCAATCTTCACATTGGTCAAAGGTCAAACACAGAAATCAATTACTTTCCACAACACAAATCAAAGTCAATATTTTTATAACGTGAAACTCTAAGCCTCTAATAACAGGATGTTTTAAAGAAACTAACCTACTTGAGCTAAGAACTTCTAACTATCGAGCCAAAATGCCTCCTATGTCCTATTTTACAAACACGTTCTTTACTTTGAGATTTTGGGAGCCATTCGTATATGTCATAGAGTCCGAGTGTGAAGGAGGGTGCAATATGATATATATCTCTTTAGTTTCGTACAAGATAAAAGATGCCGTAAAATGCCCCCCCCGGGTTGACTTTTAACTTTCTCATTCTCAGAATAGTTAGTTTTTCAAGGGTACTGATATTTCTTGATTATTTCATTGAGATAAATGAAGTACTGGTAATGGGAATAGTAGTGTAAAAACGAAAGGTTTCATAAAAATTGTCCTGTTTTTCAAAATTTTATTACATATAATAGGTTATTATTATTTTAGAACTAAATTTTGAGACCCTTGATTTATGAGGCCCGAGGCGCGCGCCTCATGCGCCTCTGTCACTGGATGATTCCTGAATAAACAAATCAATATGGCACATATTGGTGCAATGTTCTACGATGAATTGCCTACCTTACTTCTCATTTTATCTTTGTCTAATGCGACTCTCTAATTCTCATCATCCTTTTCAAGAAAAAATATTTTGCTATTTTTAACTCCTCAAACATACAATTACTTTTTGTCTAATAACATCTTGAAGTCTGGAGAAATAAGTTATAAATCAATTTAGCTGATTTTATATCTAAATTTTAAAAGTCGAGTAATATCTATTTATTGTTTTTCATTTAATCTTCTAATTGCATATATTCTTAGATGTTGGAATTTATATTTTTAATGTAAGATTTTCACGAATACATAAACAGTAATGGTTTGATCATATATGTTGGAATATAAGGATTTGATATAAATGTTGGAATGAGATGAAATATAAAGTACCATAATGAGTAACAATATATAAAGCTGTTAGATAAAAGATTACTTTTACGGTAGCCTGAAAAATCGGTAGTACAGTAGAATTCAGCCAAATTTCTTAGTGGTTTTTAAGCAAAAAGTCGCCAAATAAGGGAGAATTTCGAAAAATATCATTGGCGATTTTTCGTTGGCGGTCGGCTAATGGAAAAGTATCCATAAAGGATTAAATAAATTAATATCAATAATGAAATGTGAAATACAATTTATACGAGAAAAAAGTATACTATTTAAGCAAGAAAAAAAATTTATTTTAAATTTTTAAGGGGAAAAACAAAATCTGTAATACTGATGTAGAAATGTGTGTTTTTTTTAAAAAATATTGTTGCAGAAATGTTTTTTTCTTAATATTGTTGTAGAATTTTTTTTTTATTTTAGAATTGTTGTAGAACTGATTTTGTCTCAATTTATAACATTTTGTAGGAGTTACATGTCTAATCTCATTAATTATAAAGTCACCAATACTTCTAAATAAAATAATTTTTATTAATTAATTTTTTAAAAATTTTTTTGTAATGCTTTTAGAGTAATAACAATAAATTAACAAGTTTTTGTATAAAACTTAAAATGAGTAAGTAGTATTGACTTTATTAAAGGACAGCTTATTTAATTTCAGATTATAAAATTTTATATTCCAAGTTATAATTTAAATGATAATATGATCTAATGACAATCTTAAAATCTCAAAACATATTTAGAAAGAAAGTTTTGTGATATTTTAAGAATATTTGATATGTGTCAGACCTATTTTTTTTAATTCCAATTTAAATTTTAATGATGTCAATGTTATCCGCTACAAAAATTTAAAAATATATATATCTACAAGGATTAAAAATATCTGGAATAAGTGACAACTATTTTTAACTAAGATTTATTGGTTAAAATGCATTTAATTTATAAATTAATATAAAATGGAAATTATATATAATATAAGAAATTTACGACATATATAAACTCTATGCATTTTTTGTACTTATGGCATAGAGAAAGAAATTCTAGATTACATAATTTTAGAATTAAAGCTTCACATATCAGCAACAAAAAGGATAAAATATAGGATTATATCTACCCAGTATAACTCAATTTCACAGTTAGAGTTTTTATAATTTGTTGCAAATACATTGACGAGTTATCTTTGGATTATCATTATACAGTGTTGATTGATTTTAGGGTACAGTAATGACAAAAAAGTTTTGTCTGTGAAAAATGCAAATTAATTTTTTAAAAAAATTATTAAATATCATGAAAGGAAATTATTAATATTATTTAAAAAATAACCTCATCCACTCTTACTTGTTAATAATATTCTTGCTATTTTTGTAGATTACAATTTTTGACTTCTGGGGCAGAGGGCATTCTATAATAATAATGCAAAAAGTAATAATAAACATGCCTCAACTTACAGTTAAAACACATAATATAATAAATAAAATATAATTTTTTACTATTTTCAGTTACAAAACATGAAAAATGTATACTTGCATTCTAAATCATTTTTTTTTTTTTTGCACTTTGCTTCAAACATCTTCATAAATTGAAATTAAAATAATATTTAAAATACAACCTTATTCAATTTTACAAGTCAATTTTTTTGTCATTTGTGTAAAATTACATTTTTGCCTCTGTAAACTATTGGTAATCTGTAAAAAGCATTAATGAAACAGGTATTGACTTACAGTGAGAGCATATAAATATAATAAATAGTTTTAATAATAATTTTATGTTTTTTCATTATTTTCAGATTTAAATTTTAAATATTTTAAATTTTATATTTACTTTCCAAATAAGATTGTTTCAATATTATGCTTAATTTATTTTCATGACACTTTACACAGTTTCTTTCTACAATATAAAATTGAGTTCAATATACTTTATCCTAAATCTGGTAACAGTTTTTTATTGATTTAATTTAGAGGAGCTGGTATACGCTAAATCAACAATGTTAAAATTTACAAATTTATGCACAAGTTTATAAAAATGAATTATGTTACAAGTACATATCCTCCAACAGCTATGAAATTTTTGTAGTTATTATGGAAATTACAAAATTTTAAAAAACTACTAGAAGTTTGAAAAAAAATGATATATATGTACCTAAACTGTTATATTATGCATATATATAAAGTTATATCACATTATATTTGTAAATTTATATCATATTGTGTATATATATACATAATACTATTGCACACACACACACATATATATACATAAAACTGCAAATGACTCTGAAAACACCCTTTTCCTGAATCTTTGCTCACAGCATTGCAGAAAGTGAAAGTTTTTAAAAAAGGTTAGAGTGAAAAAAAAAAAGAACAAAAGCTTTGATGTCACTCCTCTTAACGAAAATTAATATAGAAGCTTATATGATGTTAAAATCATTAATGATGACTGAGAAGGCAAAAGAACTGCCTCTTTATTGACAAAGAAGTTGTAAATAATTGACAAATAATGTTAATATTTTGTCAATAAAACTATGTTATGTGATTTTTTTAAAAAAATTATTCCATCTATTTATTTTAACATAAATAAAAGTCTACTAAATAATTTTGAATAATGTTTGAAAATATTTGTTTTAACTAGCTAAATTTATTTGGTGATATCTATTCTGTAGTATTTGTTGATATCATATTGCATGTAATATATTGGAAAAAGTATAACTGACGACTAGAGATAACCAATGTTGCAGGGTATACGAGTACAAAATTTATTTTGCAGTTTAAATAGGTATTTATTTTTATAGAATGTTTAGAGGTGATATTTTAAAGAAATCGAACTTAACTTTTGTTTGTATTTGGTGAAATATTTCAAAAAATATTATCACATATTTCTCAGAATAACACATTTCCTTTTATTTAAGAACTATTTGATTAAAGCAAAGTTAAATTATTTAATAGATTGAAAGGAATTAAAAACAAAGTTCCGATTCATCGGGACATTGTGAGATATTATGTTATGTTAGATGTTCCTATGTTTAATAACAGTGTAATTATTCAGTTTTGAATTCAAAATTGAAAATTATTTTCGAAAAGAAGGAAAAGGAACTTTGCACTACATTTCTGAAAACTTCAAACTGATGGAATTAATTATCTGTGAGATATGAAGTAGTTTTAACTTTGTTTAGCGGACAGCAGTTTTCACTATTTTTTATATATTTAAGCGCTGCAGTCATTTAATATTTGGCGCGAAATAAAGTAAAAATAATGTATTGTTCTCTTGTTGGTTTATATATATAGATAGTTTTATTTCCTAAAATATTTAGCTATAAAATCTTTCTATCTACTTTGAAAATTTTTTGGGCAGTAAAACTGAAATAATTTTTCAATGCTTCAACATAATTTACGATTAGAATCAATTTGATGGAATTCACAATTAACAGATAGTTTCATTCTTTTTTAAAAAATTATGAATGTTAAAAAGTGCATGAATTGAATGTTCCAAACGAAATGGTTTCATATTATCAAGGCGAAATACAATATAAACAGAAATTTCTTTTATAGACACTAGTTCTTAAATCATAACCCAAATCTACTGCTGAAAAAAAAAGAAAAAAAATTTAATTTTACATTCCTGTAAGCATTTTTTATTCTCCAGAAATTTAATTTTTTTAAAAGATAGTTCTTACATCTAAAATAAATATCAATTTATTTTAAAATATGTATACTGCTAATATTAAATATCATTTACGTAAAGAACTGTTTTCTATTTTCTCCTAATGCAAAGAAGAAAAACAACAAAAACTGGAGATAAAGAATATAAAATGAAGTAAGGCGAAATGATACCAGTTTGTAGAACATGTAGTAGCAATTATATGTCAAGATTATTTAGCACTCAATGTATTTCTTTTACTATAGAATAATGTTTTATTTAATTTTGATAGTTCATGAAACATGATATATCATCATCTTCTCATTTACATAATAAATACTTGTGAAATAGCCTTACACAGTTTCTATCTTCGATGCGCTTGGAACTTGCACAATTTTCTATTTATTATTCCCCTCATAATACAAATTTATATATATATATATATATATATATATATATATATATATATATATACCAAAAAGTGTAAGTGTCGTTTTTGCAAACAATAACGTTTTTAGTTCTCAACATTTTAATAGGCTTAGTGGTTGATATTAGTAGGAACCTTACTTCAACCCGACAGAACTGGTGAAAATAAAGTAACATATATATGATGATAAAAAGTGACATTTTTCTCTATTTTTAAGAATTGATTAAATTGATTCGGAAGAGAATATTTCACCTTTAATAAGTGGTATTCGTACAGAATATAAGATCGGCGTCTAAATTAAAAATTAAATATCCTTTCTTTCAAAAAAAATCAATTCTTACTTTTCCGAAAAATGTTTTTTGAAAAGACAAATGTTGGTTAGATCTAGACAGAAGCATTACTTTCACGTTTAGCAAAATTTTCGCGTTCAGAAAAGTGAAAACAATTTTTCTTGCAAGAAACTCATCATCATTTGCAGTTTTCTGTTCATATTCTGTATATCTCTGCATTTAAAAGCTCTTCAGTTGGCCCGATTTTCAGAAAAAGGACGTTATAACTGAACTAAGAAATGAGTTAACTTTATGAGTGGATATTTGATAAATCTTTGTTGACATTCAAAAGCCAGTCCTTATATCGCATATGCCAATAATACATATGCCCAAAGTGTATTAAAGATAATGTAATTCTGAGTAGGTGTCGAAGGTGTTAATTTGGAGCAAATTTTTAAACCTTTTAATTAATACAATACCTGTCTATTTTTTAAACAATTTATTGAAAGGTAATAAATATGTTATAGGCTTTAGCGGAGTAGAAATGGAATTTAAACAGCTTTACACTAATAATGTTAGTGGGGTTTTTTTTGGGAGGGGTGATTCCCCCAAAGATTCGTAAATTAGAATTAAAATTATTTCCTTAATTTGATATTCAGATCAAGAGGTCTATCGTTACTCAGAAAGCAGTTATAATCGTTATCAATTATTGAATTAGAAAAAACTTTTTAAAAAAAGATCATAATTAATATAAAAAAAATACCAAACAATATACGTGCTTTTATATCGTAAGGAATAAACGAATAAAAAAAGAAATGCGTAGTTCATAAAGCATCAAACTTGAGTTTAGTATTTATATGCTGATATGAAGTTGAAAATCAAAACCTATCTTGTATTTTTGAGCTTAAAAAGATTAGTGATGTATTTTGGAGAACCATTTTCTTTCATTGAATCGATGAAACAATTTTAATAAACTTTGTTTTATTCTACTTTAATTTTCCATTTCTCTTAAAGGTAAAGTTCTATTTAGATGATTCCAATATGACAAATTTTCCTTATTTATACTTTTTTTAAAATACTCCTTTTAGAGTAAGCAATATAAAACAAATTTTCTTCTTAACGTAGTAATTATAATGTCAAAGTAAATAAAATCTATAGAATGATAATTGTACGGAAAGCACCAATCATTCTATCTACTGGCCAATTATATTGGATTTTTTTTTGTTGATAAAGTTGTATCACTAAAAAATGAATTTAAAGCCACAACTTATGTTCTTAATTTAAAGCCTCAACTTATGTTCTGTCATGGCCTCAAAATTCAATTCTCTGAGTATTAGATATCCTATTATATTTAAGATATAGTTTTCAAATTTCGCGCGTGAAAATATCCTGTTTATATATCTATTTTCTTTATTTTTTTTCAATTCCTACTATTAGCTCACGCTGTATCCCATTATATCTTTTTCTAATTTTTAATCGTTAATAAAATACCTTTTATTCATCCAATCCAGTATAAGTCACAATTTTTAAAACTTGTAGTGGGCGACATTGGATGTTAATACAGTTTTTTCAAATATTAATTCTTTAATTTCTTGTTAGTTAATTAAAAATTAACTTTTCTCCAAATATCTTTAAATGATGGATCTCCAAATATTATCCAAATATTTTCATAATGATGGATGCATTTAAAATTAAACTTTGCTCATTAATCGACATTGCTATGAATCCTCAATTAGCGTTGAAAATTCAACTATAGTATTATTTTTTGATAAATTATTTATAGGAATTGTAACTATTAGACCGGGAGAGTCTGGTTGGATTCGCATCAGCTGCGAGTTCGAACACCATATATATAGAAAGGAGAATTCGCTTTCTATTTTGCCCCTTAATATTGTGATTCTGTCATATTTATATACATTTTTATATTAATGTTAATTATTTAATAAGAAGTTAATAAAATAAATTATTTATCTAAAAAGTATATACATACAGGGCCCGACTTCCATTTCCAAACTTTCTTTTTTTTTAATGAATCGCCACATAAAAAGAAGTGTTAAAAGTATTTATACTACCTTAAAATAATAAAAAAAAGTTAGATTCATAGTGACATCAGTTCTACTGTCATGCGAATTTTCTCTAATTTTTGATGTCGAAATGTTAAACTTAGTTTACTCCATTATCACGTATACCAAGCATGCATTTCTGCCAGTATTAATATTGAATGACTTTCTAAAGATATTTTTATTTTTAATACAGAGAATAAAAACAAAAATATGGGTCAAACTGAAATTAAACATTCTCTTTTAAAATTATTGCAATTTCTTCGCTACCTGACATATTTTTGAGTCATGTTTTTCCCTTTTGATTTAAAAACAGTTACGTGTTCAGTCAACGTATTATCTCTCCTTGCCATGCATGACATCGTCCTCGAACTACTTTTGTGAAACTTCTATTAAATAAATTTGTCTCCATTCACCCCACCCCTACTTTTTAAAATTTATTTTATTCTGTTGGCATATACAAAATCTTCCCTTTTTATTAGTTAGTTTGAAGTTTCACTTTTTCTATGCAATCACAATCTTCCATGTAATTGCACATGTTCTGTATTTTCTCTCACATTATTACAACCGGAGACTAAGAACTTCGAGTTTAAATACTCCGAGATCAATCCCTGGAGTCAGCAATTATCTTCCTTTTTATTAGTATCGTTGTTTGTTTTTTTCTAGCTGAGTCATAAAATCAAATTTTATTTTACTTTAAGTTTATTAGTTTTAATTGCATTGTTAAGTGCCATAAGGCAAAACTAAAATTTTCACTCCTCCTAAATCTTTAATGTAGTTATTAACTAGTAACTGCGATTAAGAAGCCTGAAAGATCGTTTATAAGAATATCAAAAGTTGAAATGAAGAATGTGTTTTTTTGCTTTTTTTTCTAACAATAAAACGAATTAATGATGATGGGACCCTGGTTACTGCGGCTAGTATGATGTAATATAAAATTAATGTTTTTATGCAATTTTAGAATATGTATAATTCTCTTATAATCTGTTGCTTTATATTTCTTAAATAAGAATACCAATTTTACAAAATAATTTTGAAATCTCGTAGCTGAACTAAAAAGCTACAGATTGTGCCAAATGATTAATAAAAAGCAATTGCATGGTAGCAAAAAAAATATCAATAAAAATTTAGCTTATTAAGTATGAACAAAAACCTAAACGAAATAAAAAGAAATTTATGTGGTTATATCTTATTCCATAATTTAAACTCCTAAAACTTCAATGTTTCAATCAATGAGAAGATGTTTAGATTTTTAAAATCATGGTTTAAAATCAAGTCATCCGTAGATGGTTATAATACGTTGTTAAAACAAAAAATCTATACACAACGTAAGAAGATCAAACTATTCAAGGAGAAAATTCTATAAATTGTTGACTTCAAGAAATGCGGTAACAAGTGTTCGAAACAGAAGGTGCTATGTAATTAGATTGTGAAGAAAACAATATCCTGTACCCGAGATATTTCCATTTACCGAGTTAGTATAAGTAGATCAATATCCCATTTTGAAATTTGTCCAGCATGATGAATGTTTTGAAATAAAGTTCATGATTTCTAATTGCGGTTAAGTGATGAGGACGACAACTGAGTCGACTCTCCGCTCGAATTCCATACCACACCAATGAAACAATTTAAGCAATCTAATTAAAAAGAAGCGTCCTTGATGCGTAATCAACCCTTTTCCTGTCGAGTAAAGAAACATTTATTTCAAAGCAGAACAAATCATAACAAAATATACTATAATATTGATGAAATCATTTATTAACATTTTTTTTGTCTTGTAATTCAAATCTGAAAAATTTCATCTCTACATATTACATTTTTGTTACAATATAGTTTCCAACCACTTTCCAAGTCAATCATTCTTATTCTTTTAAATTGTACTTCATATATATGTATCCATTGTTTATTTTAATTTTTTTGTTAACTTTTTGACATACGAAGTTTTTTAACTTTCCAATTAGATGATACATCCTATCTTGAACATTTATTATTATTTAAATGCCTATAATAATGTAACGAACTTTTAAGATTTTAAATTACTGAATACTTTCAATTAATTGCAGATTTAAAATTAAAAATTCAATAATTCGATGCACGTGTCAGAGACGTCATTGTATGTTAAGTGGTTAAATAATCCAGAACTTTTTCTTTTCTTTTATGTCATAGAAAGAAATAGCGGAGCAAAGCCGTTTACGTTTAGTTGATATGGCAATAATGTTTAAATTTTTCCAAAAAAAAAAAAAAAAAACCCACAAAATAAATTTATATGATACATTCTTATTAGTTTGTTTATCACTTTTATTCATGAAGGTAGAAACTCAATGTCATATACCAAATGCATGGAATATTTATTAAAAATATATTTACTTAACTAAATTAAATTAATGTTAGTCAGTCAAAAAATAACTTTTACAAAATTAACCTTTAAGAATTATAGATTTTTAGAAATAGTTTTGACTTAATTCTTTATTTGACATTCAGTATGTCAAATAAAGTTAATGATGTATAGTAGCTACCTGTTGATATGATCACTTCGGGATTTATAATTTTTATAATATTGAATGGCTCATAGCAACAAATGAATTGTATTTAAAAAATTCATTAACTGATTCTTGTTAAGATTTGTTCCTTAATGGTTCACTTCTATAAAGTTCGCAATTGTATTGATTTTTTAAGTTTAATTATCGGTGTTTAAACCGTATTTTCAAATATCAGATGCAGGACTCATCTTGATTTTTATGAAAGGGCTTCCTTCAATATATTTGTCTTCGTTGGAATCATTAATGTTTATTGCTTGGTCTTGTTCACAAAATGAAGTAATAATTTTTCAAAATTTTAAAAACAGGCTTTGACATTTTTCTGTACTAAAAGTCGTTTTAAGTAACTTTCATACCTGTTAAGGCTTTCATTTTTGTCTTTTAAAATTCATATATTTTATTAAGTTATCTTTTTATTTAATCCATTTTTCTTTCATAACTCAGTCGCTAGAAAAATCAACTATATATTCAGTTTATGTCTGTTCAATAGATTTTTGCAATCCATGTCGCTTTTGTCCAGACAAAAGAATGCGAATTCCCATCGGACTGGGAAAATGAATTCGCGTACTAATGTTTTCTTAGAAGAGGGCAAAGAGTTCCACGAATGTGAATCTCTGTTTACTAATGGCGGATCGTTTTATTCTTTACTTCAAAACTGATAACATTAAACGATGCTGTTATACATCACACTAAATGGAAATGGAATTTTTGTGTACATTCTAATACATAATTTCGACGGTCAGAGGATTTTGATAATATAAAGGGAACTTAAGATCACATTAAGAGGTTTTCAATGTATTTTTTTAGAAAAAAAATTAAGCAGATGGGTTTATTTGAGTTTTATTGTTGAATTAATGTTTTACAAATAATAAAAAGTGCGAGATAACTTTCTTTACTTCAAAAACTAATCATAATTGTGCCTGTAATTCTCCTTTTTCTTCTAATCAGAGAAATCTCCTGCATATATTATAAAAGTTCCCCTATCCTTTATTATTATTCATTTGAAATTAGTGAAAATTTTCTCTTGCAAGAATTTTAAACTGATATAGCTTGTGAACCCATTGAGTAAATCAAATACAAACTAAAATTTTGCATTTCCTATAAATTGAGATTCAATACTTTTATAAAATTATTAAAAAATTACTTTGAAAGAGGGATTTAAAAAATAATTAAAAGAACTATCGATGCAGCACCTATAAATATCATAAAAGTCGGAGAAATATTTTCATCCTGTTAAATTTTTAAAAATATGTTACCAATAAAAATAACCAAACAATGATGAATTAAGTAAAATAATTAGTCTTATTATTTAGTTTGTTTTGGTATATTCCTCACCATATAGTTCGATTAAGTTAATTAATTTTCTGGAACTTTTTAGAAGAATATACTATTGTTGCTTAATTTGTTGATTTCAGATTTTATTTCAAAGAACTCTTTCAATCGGATATTTCTTTACATCTTTTCAAAAACTTTAAAATAGTGCCTTTAGTTCCATGAGACGATTTTTTTTAATTTAAAAATTATAGGTTTGTTTTTCTTTATTACAACTTACTTTTGCTTCCCAATCATACATGAAATTACTTACAAATGAACTGACCGCTTAGAAGCCGACATGATCTATTTAAGGTGGTTTTTTTTTTTTTTTTTTTTTTTTTTGTAAGAGATCGTTTTCATTTATTGATTAAGTGACAGAGAAAAAGGTAATTTAAATGAAAAAGCTTGAAAATAGCTATACTTTTGTAAACTATACGGTTTGTTTTGAACATTCACTAAATTTTTATGACAGAAAGCAGACATTGTTCAAATCCATTGATTAAAAAAAGCTTTTACTTGTTAATAATAATGGAATAACAATAAAAATAATTCACAGCCTTTTTGATTATTAATTTTTTTAAAAAAATATTTTTTAGATCTTGAGTAAATAAAAATTATAAATGTTTTAAGTTTTAATTTCTATTCCCCCCCCCCCCCCCCCAAAAAAAAAAATTCTATCACTAGAACTAATTAAACAATTATTTGTAGACGATTCTATAAAGCGGCCATATTTAATACTTCTTCGTTTTTTGTATAAAAACTTTAGCAATATGGGGAAAATAAAAATGATATTGATTAATAACTTTTATAAAATTTTTAGACTAGATTTTTTTTAAATTTTTGTAAAAATATATAATCAATAGATTTTAAAAAAATGTAAATTGTTACTCATTATACAAATTTTTAGGCGACCGCCTTCCATTTATCTGAGTATTTCAGTCTAATTTCTGAAAAGAAACGCACAAAAATATTATAATAGCACATTCCTATAGTTTTGAAGTTTCTTTTTGTCATTTTTTCAGCACTTTATTCTTATAATAATTTTTAACATTTTCAGTTCTTTTTTTAAAATTGATGTCAGTTTTATACAGAAACTTATATTGAAAAGAAAGAGAAAATATTGATTTCGGATAAAAGATGGAAAATAATACAATAATTGTACATCCTAAATAAATATACATAATATAATTATATTTACAACTTAAGGAATAGAACGCGCCTAAATTAACGACCCTAAATATTTAAAATATAGTATGTTCATATTTTTTAATGATTATTGATATCATTGAAAAATAATAACATATTTGAATGAAATGAATACTATAAGGATTAATTTATTTGAAAAGTGTTTACTTATACGAATAACTAATTTACTAATTAGCATATATCCAAAGCTTTCATTATTCATGTATGCTAATATTCTTTTAAAATAATACTTAAGTTCCATTACAAAGTGGAACTTTATGAAAAAACTGCATTAAAGTGATTTTTTTTGGAAGAAAACGTTTTTATTTATTAAGTGATAGTAAAAACGATAATTTAAATGAAAACGTTTGAAAATATCAATAATTTCGTAAGCTATACGAAGTTTATTTTTGGACGTTCAATGAACTTTTTATGACATCATGGAACATAAATCGTTCCTTCCCTTGATAAAAAAAAAGAATGTAATTTTTTATATCTTGAGTAAACAAAAATTATAAATATTCTAGGCTTCGATTTCTGGTC
>JAOUZG010052606.1:0-14587 GCA_026289955.1 Argiope argentata
ATTTTGAGTTTAATATATCAAGCAATTTAGAGATAGCATTCTAGCTTCAAAAACTATCATATTACAAAAAAATGAAGCATTGACACAAAATTATGCCTGGAAAGTAAGTTAATTGTTTAAATGCTGATGAGATTTTATAGATTTTTCAGTTTATACGTTGAGGGAAATAAAACTACCTACAAGGTTGTAAATGAATTAATTCGTCGACAATTGAATTTCACCAATAAAAGAACAAATTTAACTTACAATATACGATCTAAACTAAATCTTATTCATTGATATTTTATTACGAATGCGGCTGTGTTTATTTCCCAACGTAACATTTTAAAAAATAAAAATTATCAAGCTAAGAAAAACTTAAGATTGCGTACTATAAATCTCTGAAAATGAAGAATTCTACTTTTTTTTATCATTTTCGCGAATAGATATGTCGTAATCTTCGAAGTAGAACGAACTTTAATACTTACCTGCATGAATTGAAAGAGGAAAAATATCCTCGTTTATCGACACAATCGCATCTTGAACTATAAAGCTTGAGATAAAATGTTCCTTATCTCCACTTTGAACAGGTAGTCTGAGTTTCTATGCAGCTACTCTGAAGTGGTGCACCTACTATTGAAAGCTGACATCGGAATTTTTAACTACTCTACCTATTCTACCTGTTGCTATTACCATTAATTATCTATAATCTGTTTAAGAAATCGGAATGAACTGAGGTTTGACAGATGATATGATTAAGTTAAGTTAACTAATTTTTGGAGTCTTTGATGCATATGTGTTTTTAACTTTTAAAAGAGCTGATTTTACATACTCAAGGTGGTAGAGTAATTACTCAAGAAGACAATGGATAAGCTGTTTGGTGATTTGAAGGGATTCTTCAAAACTGGTAAATGTGTAATAGATAGTTTCGTTTTTCGTCTTCATTACAGATTTACCCTCGTGGTTTTGATTGCTTTTAGCATAGCGGTCACCGGTCGCCAATATATAGGTGACCCAATCGATTGCATTTCCAGAGATGACATACCAAACGAACTGTTGGACACATTTTGTTGGATACATACCACGTTTAGCGTGGAAAAGGCGTGGCATAAGGAAATTGGAAAAGAAGTTCCCTATCCTGGCGTAGACAAGTATACAGAAGGGGACAGCAGAGTGTACCACGCCTATTACCAGTGGGTGTGCTTTGTTTTATTCTTGCAAGCCTTGCTGTTCTACGTCCCTCGGTACCTCTGGAAGAACACTGAGAATCACAAAATCCAGAATCTTGTCATGGAATTCAACTCGCCGATTGTTTCTGCTGAAAAAGACAAAGAAGGCAAGAATGAGAAAACTGATCTACTTGTTGGATATCTGGAGGAAAATATCGGCAACCATACGTTCTATAGCTCAATGTATGTCCTAACAGAGTTGATGAATTTCGCCAATGTTGTGGGTCAGATCTTCTTGATGGACACCTTTCTTGGTGGTGAATTTACAACTTATGGTACTAAGGTGTTGGCATTCACAGAATGGGACTACGCCTTGAGATATGATCCCATGATCAGGGTATTTCCTAGAATGACCAAATGTACTTTCTACCGATATGGTTCGTCAGGCGACGTTCAGAAGCACGATGCTATGTGTTTGATTCCCATCAACATTCTGAATGAAAAGATTTACATCTTCTTATGGTTCTGGTTCATCATCTTAGCAACACTGACTGCTCTTGAGCTTATATATAGAGCAGCAGTCATGGTCATCCCGCCGTTAAGATTCTACATCCTACATGCAAAATGCAGAAAAATTAACGAAGAGCATCTAAAAACAGTTCTGAGTCGTTGTGATCGAGATGATTGGTTGGTCCTTAGTTTGCTGTGCAAAAACATGACTCCAGGCAATTTCAAGATCGTCATCCGAGAGTTAGCATTAAGATTGACACACGAAAAAATGATATAATATTGAATGTTAAAGTGAAACTTCCTGAGCTGCTTTGCAATTCAAATACAATTATGTTGTTTTTGGTAGCAATGTTAGAGATATTTTGGCTGAAGGAGAAAAATCATATCCATTTGAAATCCTCTAATTTTGAAGTTCATATGAAATACTTCACTTAGGTGTTAATTTAGTTGTATTTATATATATCTAAATCAGTAGCTTTATAAAAAGTTTTAGTTGTATTTTCTAGATATATTTTTATAAGTATAGAGATATTTCTTTTTTTTTCAACTCTGGTATTAGAGAGTGAGTTGCTGTGTAATGATTATGATGTTTTTCGTTTAAAAACAGTTGAAGCATTCAAATGCTTAAAATATATGGTGTTTTTGTTAAAATGAACTTTGTGAATGTTTTGGTAGTTGTTTTGCATTTTTTATTTAGTTATATGTTTGTTCATTAAATTCTATTAAAAATAGCATTCGTAGGTGCTAAAAATTAACTATAATTGATTAATAAAGAATTAAATCAAATATTTAATGCATACATATTGTTAATATTCATAAATTTTGTCATGACTGTGTAAAAGTTAATTAAAGATGTCATTTGTACAATTGTTGGTATTCATAAGAATCGTAATTTAATATAAATATGAAAAATAAATTAAAGAAAAAGATGCATTATTTAAAAATCTTTCAATTAAAAATTATTTAGAACATTTCTTTTAATTAAAAATTTTAAAATCTTAAAGTGAATGGAATTTTTCGAAATTTTTTGCTCCTCATAGTATAAAATTTGTAGCTTATATATATAGAAACTTTTATTCATAAAGTTTATTATTTACATTTTAATGAGTAAATTTATTTGAATTTTGTTTTAGAAAGTTCATAGAACCAAAATTTTTAGAAATTATTAGAAATTTGAACATACTGTGACATTTAATGAATTGTGACGTATTCAGTTATTCATAGGAGAAAAACAGTTTTTGAAGTAATAAGTCATCGAAAGTATTTGTATTTTATAACCAATTCATTCAAATATGAAAGCATTTTTATTTTAATATCATTCCTTATTTAAAAGGAAATTTAAACTAATTACAGAAATAATAATTATTTGGAAAATTAAAATTAATCATAAAAATAATAGTTAAGTGGAAAATAATTTCTTGTTATTCTAAAATGTTATTTTAAGGATTGGTAAAAAAAAGTGAATAAGTGTAGTTAATCAATAATTTAATATATATTTACGAACAAAATTAATAAAGATTGGAACGATAATAATAAAAATAGTATAATTATTTCCTTTTATTTCTTTTTCATTATATTTTTTGAAATATGCGCGTTTTCCAGTACCTGAAAATAAATTTGTGTGCTTGATGTAAATATAGGCAGTTTATGCTTTAGATTACTTAATTATATGGTTTTAAGTTTTATACATGCGTAGTAAAGGCCCAAAATCTTTGAAGTTAGGTTCGCAGGATTAAGTTATTAGTTTATTAACGCAATAAGTTATACTTTTTATATCCAAGATGAGCATTTGCAGGTATATATGTTCATAACTTATGAGTTTAAACAGGCTACTTTTTAAAAAAGACAAAAACTTTATAATGTTGTTCATGGGAGCAATAAAATGTTATATTTCGAAAGGTTGTTTATTTATTGCAATTTTTAAATGGGAATTTTGCTATTTAAATTTTTTTTTTATATTCAAAAATTTCTCTTTTTGACATTTTTTTTCTAATTATTCATTATTGAAGTTGGATTTTTTATATTATCTTCTTCAGACTATATATGTTTAGTAATAGATAATTTTATATTTCTTTAATGAGTTTCAAATTAGATATTTTAATTTAATACTTTTTAAATAAGACTCATGTTAATTTATTTATTTCAAGCTTTCTAATGCATAAATGTTTTTTAACTTTAATTAATTTACTATAAGCTTTCTGATGCATAAATATTTTCTTAGCAAGACTCATGTTAATTAATGTATTGCAAGCTTTCTGATTCACAAATGCTTTCTAATTAAGATTCATGTTAATTAATTTATGGCGTTTTCTAATACACATATGATTTCTAAAAAAGACATGTTAAGTAATTTATAATAAGCTTTTTGATGCAAAACTGCTTTCTAAATAAGACTCAATTAATTTACTGCAAGCTTTCTGATACACATATGTTTTCTAAAAAAGATTCATGTTAATTAATTTGTCTTTCTGATGCATAAACACTTTTTTTATATCACAAAATTATATTTTTTCATGGCTAATTAATCAGGATTTAAAAAAATTATAAATGGAAATAATTGATATTTAAAACACTAGGAAAAGAGAATTTGTTAACCACGCCCTTATTTGTTGTAAAAGGTCACGTGTTTATTAAGAATCTGGTATATAAATAAATAAATCTATTTATGACGTAATAACTCCATTATTCAAGGACTAGAATTACTGATCATAAAAATATTTAACGATAAAATAATCCCATCTTTTGCAATAATTAAATAAAATTCCATATTAGGTGTGGTCAACAATGAATTTAACTATTTATAATTCAGATTTATTCTTTTATATTCAAACGGTTCTTCGTATTTAAGAATTTTAATATATATTTCATAAAATGCTTGACAATTAATTGGATAAACGTACTTTTTAAATTTAATTTTAACTCAGTTTTTGATTCATTTTGAAAGATATACCTTTAAATAATATGACATTACATTTAAAAAACCCCCTGAAATCTTTGACCTTTCAACGCATTATTTGTAATATATGCCCTTTTATAACGACTTATTTTTTATTCATTTTGTTTTACTTGCTTTCATTTCACATTTTGTATTGTCAATTTCTGTAATTTATTTTTGTAGTAAATGCTCTGATGAAATTTCAACAATATGAAGATTTATGTTTAATCTTATGAAGAGAAAAACATTGCTACTCCTTAATTGCAACATGATTGCAATAATTTTAAAATATAATGGACAACAACCATGAGAATAATGTATGTACTTCTTGAAATTATATTAGAATTTTTAAAAATAATGACGATGATTCCATCATTATTAATAGTTAAATTATTAATGGTGATGATTCCATCATTATTAATGGCCATGATTCCATCATTTTTAATGGTTAAACTATTAATGATGATGATTTCATCATTATTAATGGTTAAATTATTAATGGCGATTATTCCATCATTATTAATGATGATAATCCCATCATTATTAATGGTTAAATATTAATGATAATGATTTCATCATTATTACTTGTTAAATTTTTAATGATGATGATTGCATCATCATTAGTGTTTAATTAAACCAACAACTTTTTTCAAATTAATGGGCATCGTTTATTTGGACATGAAAATTTTCAGGCTGACATCTAAAAATCAGATAATATTATTTCATATTGCTAGTAAAAAATATTGAAAAGATTGAAGATAAGGATAGTATCGAAAAATGAAAAAAATTACCTACTAGATTAAAATTTCGATGATGATTTATTTATTCTAAGCAAAACCTATAGAAGAGTTGTGCAAACTTTAAATTATGAGAAACTAGTTTTTACAATTAGTGTCATTAATTAATTGCATTGAAATTAAAATTTGGCAACATTAATGATCCATATGATTATTTTTAAAAATTAAATTAATTTAAAACAAAGTATAATCGTTCATGGATTTTAAATATCGTAAATAAAATCTTCTGTTATGAACATCAAGACAATGATTGTCTAAATGTTTTTCGTATTTAAGAATGGTCCCCAGAGCATAAATTTACTTCATGCTGTGATAATTAACGCTTTCCTTCCCTCTCTTTCTTGGAATGCGCAATAATTCCAAAAAATTAAATCAGTTTTGGGCAAGTGATTATGATTTGGTCCAAGTTGAAACTGTTCAACAGCTGGAATTTTATGTTCAGAAATATTGCGCAAAATAACTGCAACCATCATCTTTCATTATTTCGTCACTACCAAAGATCATTAACAGATATAACGGAGCAATATTAATAAATTATTTTGGTAAATGCACTAATATGTGGTATTCGTACATTCTCCTATCGTACGCAATGACACTAAAAGAAAATGAATTGTTTTTAGAAAATAGGTAAGTCTTTTTTTTCAATGCCAAAACTTCTACCTACTATTTGTCAGTTCTTTTTTTTCAGAATTAATGACTCGATAAAACATTACAGCGGAAATCAAAAACGGTCATTAGAGGATCATATTTCATATCGGAGTTTCTATACAAAAATAAAAGAAAAACATAGTTCCGATTTCATAGACTTTCCACAGATTTCTGTCGAAATATAAAACCAAACACGATAATAAGATAAGGCATCGATCATACAACCAATATATCTTCCATTCTCCGATCCATTTTGCAAAACTTCAATTCGGACATTGCACAGCTACTTGAGAAGGCTCTGTTTTTATCGAGCGGAGATGGGCAAGGTTTGTTTGCCGACGTGATAAAGAATGCCCCGATGTTGAAATGCTCGACAACAAGCTGATATCCAGATAAAGGAAACATATATACATTATTGCTCGAAGAAGTTTGAGATAACGGAGGATCACTTCCGTAACAAGATGAAGTAGGGCCTCTAAACAAAAATCGATAACTTATTCAAGCACATTCCATGGCACATCTGTCTGAAGAAAAAAAATGATAACATATCATTAATGAGGCTGATTTAAATTTGTACTCATATCTTATTTGAATTTGAGGCATTGTTTTTTCGTTTGTTTCAGTGTAGTTAAGTTAGATTACGTCTTGTAGCAGCCGGCGTCTGGAATGGCAGAGTGTCTTTCCCGTGATTCTTGCGTCCTTCGATTGACTCCAGGTTCGGGCATGGCTGTTCTTCTATGTTCTAACTGTGAGCTGAATGAATGCACCTCCCTGTAAAAAGGGGATGTGAGAGCGCATATGATGACCACTAGTTGGCGCTACTACAAACAAGGGACGCTGATTAGGTTTAAATCGGTGACTAAATCAGCAAACTTGTCTGTGGCAAGTGCCATAAGCAACAACTCCTTGAAACAACGTGAGGATAGTTACAGGAAAGAAGCTCATAAAGTTGAACCATGAATATTTGTGTAGAAATTATTAGCCTTATATCTATGGCTTTCTTCTTGGTAAACAAAATAGTTGTAGTTTTAGTTGAGCTCTCACTAATTTGTGGATGTGACGTAAGAAATGCGTGAGTCTATTTTGATAGGAGGCGGATGTGAATTAAAGTTTACCAGATCTCGTTGTATTTATTTTTATCTTAACAACTAATTGAAGAAAGGATGTATCTAATGGGATGGAAATCAAGGGGGGAGGGTCTTAGCACTTATTTGGATATGTTGTGCCCCCCCCTAAGGTCATAAAACCATTTGTGGGATAAATTTTCTATGAGAATTTTAAAGATTTTTATTCTTATAGCTAATTTTTCTTTATATCACTCGAGACTTTATGAGATTTTACTGTGCCCATTAATAACTGAATTCTGGATACTATCAGGAATGTTACCATAATTGCGAACATTTTTAAGATAGAAAATATAATTGCAATTGAGCAATTCTATTGCAGGTTTCAAAACCCAAGCTTTAAAAACCGAATTAGAGAAAATGCTTTACGTTTTTTCAAAGGCAGAAAATGAATTTAAACCATGGAGATTATTATAGTAGCTGCAGTACGTTTCTCTAATAATTTCGGAATGTTAAAAATTGTATGTGAATCTGCAATGATTTAGAATAAGGTTCATAGTCTTTTGGTGATGGAGAATAAGCACGCAACTTCATCCATTAAAAACCATAAATTTAATTAATAACACTTAAAGTACTATTTTTGTTGCTAATGTTGTTACTTGCATGGACACCGCTTCAGCGATTTTAAGCCGAAGCAGCGTCTCTTGTTTTTGAAGTAGCGCCAACTAGGGCCAAGAGTACGACTTAGCTATACTTTCATAACACACGCTTGAACAGCTCTTTTTAACAGGAGGGTAAATTCATACACCCCACAGATAGTATACAGAAGAACAACCATGCTCGAACCAAGACTCGTACCCGACACGCCCAGATCACTAGGAAAACGCGCTGCCTCTGTGCCAGGACACCGGATGCACTTAAAGTACTTTTAATCCTTGGTGAAATAATATGCGATATTAGCAACCGAATTCAGGTCCTAAACTTCAGAAAAATCAAAATGAAATGATAACATTGACATTTTTCCAACCGAAATTTATGTTGAATAAGAATTATATATATTACCATCTGTTGCCAACGCCACAAGCAGAATGTAGTTGAGCTGAGCAATTTGAGTTCTCGTTGCCAATGCCATAGTCTCATGATCACAAGGACACTAAGTGGCCGATTCAGAAAGTTAGATTTGCATCTATAGATAGCATATTATAGCTGATGAAACTACATATGTTAGATGAAACTATAGATAGCATCTTATAGCAGATTAAAAATTGTACAGATAGAAAATGGTATCACTAAAAAAGTATTTGTTTGAAACAGAAAGTTGCGAAAAAATTTATTCTATGCAATATTATATTTCAAAGTTATTAAGAAAAGAAATAGTAAAATTTTGATAGATTGTTAACATTCAAAACTCTGTCTAAAATATCGAAAAAATCCTTGCAATTGAGCCCCTGTAACGCAGAGAAAAAAATTACATACTGCAAAGTGCATTTTGAACAATTTTTCCTCTTTATGCTTTCACTATTTATAAACAGTACTTCAACCTATAAACATTACCATTTTAAAAAATACTTTTTAAGACAGCATATAAAATTCTATTTCCTACAAAATGTATCAAACTCCTACCTAAATAATGAAAGAAAAAGAGATGTTATTTATTACGATATTTTTATAAAGAGAAAACGGAAGAAATCGTTTTTGTGGTGTAGACTGTCCATTCAACCTCGCATGCATTCTTAATTTCCAGTTACCTATAACTCTGCTATCTTTGTTTGTTCAGTTATTAGAAGACTATAATTAGGCTGCTTCGTTTTTTTTTTGTCTTTCTCTCATAATGAGTAAAAATAGAGCGGAAATTGACACAAGCAGCTTGATCAAATACTACCTTCGTGCCAGTCATAGGATGTTTACTTTTCCCATGATACATCTGGGATGGGAAAACCAAAAATATACCGCATGAATTTGTACTTTTTAGGGTAAAAGAATATGAAGAGCAAATTCGAGTTACAACGAAAAAAAAAGAAGAATTTAGTTATTACAGATTTACTAGTGAATGAATTATTTATACATATGTGTAAAATATTATGTAGTGAATTTCTGAGTATCTGGTTTCTGTATTATCAGGCCTAGTTTCCATCTACCATAATTAAATGTGGAAGGCAAGGCGTTATATTGGTAATATTGCCTAGACCTTAGAAGCGGGCGTCTGTTATGATCCATTAGTGTCACGTGGAAAATATACGTGACTGAAAAAGAACAGCGTTCCATTCCATCGGGTTTAATGGCGTCTTTGGAAAATTGAGATAAAAGTTCAATTTTTGGTTGTAGAAGAATTTTAGGCTTCTTACAGTTAACAGTTTACAGATAGGAGTTGTTACTTTAATAAGAACCTGATGGCATAGAAGAAAAAAACTTCTTACTGAAATTTTGGCTTAATCTTCAATTCAGTATTTACTAGAAGTTCAAATATTTATTCTGGGAATGTGCTATTGGTTTAATCTGGTATCTTTTAAAAATTTATGTAACAAACATTCATATACTCCGTGACTTTCACACATTAACGAAAACAGTACCTAAACAGAACGAAAATGGTTCCTTAACGATTAACTTCGTATAAACTTAATTAACCCTGATTGCTTTGGCTCGATTATTACATTGAAGTACTATAAAAACTAGTACGCAAGTATAATTTGGTGTAAAATCCCCACGAGCGCACAAAAGTACCACAGCATGGCGTGGAATGGATTCAACTAATTTGTGAAGATATTTTATGGACAGTTCATACCATAATTCTTGTAGGACACTCTACAAATCCATTGGAAAACGAGGTGGTGTAGATCTCCTAAGACAGCAACTTACAATCACATTCGAGATATGGTCGATAATTTTCATGTCAGGAGAATCAGGTGGAGAAGAGAGAGAAAGAATTTCAGAAGGATGCTCCTCAAGCCACTCGGTAGATACGGTAGACCTGTGAAGTGGTGCATTATCTTGTTGGAATTATTCACGTCCGTCAGAAGGCACACAGGACATAAATGCATATAGAGGGTCAAAAAGGTTATTAAAGTACCTCTGACCTGTATTGGTTGAATCTACACACATCAACAATCCCATTTCATGCTAACATCCTTCACTCTCATAGAGCCTCGACCAGCTTGAACAGTTCCTCTTAGGCTTAAGAGGACCATGGTTTCATTGGGTTTTATCCACACCTGTACACAGCCATCCACCCGATATACTTAGAAAAGTGACTTGCCAGATCAGACAACGTTTTACAATCAATAAGTGCCCAATGGCAACGTTTGCGAGCCCAACGTAAGGGGCAGAGTTTTGTGTCGCTAATTCACCAATGGTACACTAGATGGTTTATGGCTGCGAAAGCCCATGTCAGTTTGGCTACGTTGCATAGTGCGTACACTGACACTTGTTGATGGATATGTATTCAAATCTGCAGCAATTTGAGGAAATTTTGAACGTCTATCTCGTGTAACAATTATTTTCTGGCCTCGATGATCCCGTTCTATCAAAGGCCTTTTCAAGTCTCGCCGCTAACGGATATTTGATGTTTTACCGGAAACCTGGTATTCGCGGTACACCCTAGAAATGGACGAGCTCGAAAATCAAAATCACTCTACTTCAGAAATTCTGTGCTCCCTCTGTCGTGCTCCGTCGATTAGTCAGCGTTAAAAATCGCTTAAATCTAGATAACCTGCCATTATAACAGCAATAATCGATGTAATAACCTCCTCATACACCTGTTGTCTTACATACGCACTGTCGACCGCATCACGTTACGCTGATTGGTTAACGCCTCCATTATTTGCATACGACCTACTATACCAGTTTGTCTGTCTCTTCAATGTACATATAAAGGGAGCCGACATTTTAAAGAAAAGAATGGGCTGAGGATGTCATTATCACAGTTAAAGAATAAATAAAAAATGATTTCATCTTCCAAAACTCTTCAGTTAAAATGAGCCGTTAAATGTTTTTTAAGTATTAATTAAGTATTTTAATTCATCATACTACAATGCCTAACGCTGACCTTTTATGAAGGTCGTCACGTGACGAATATTTAATGTCTAGCTCTTGAAGCAAGAGCGGCGTGCGTTTCATCCGGGCAAAATAAAATGATGATGTAGCGAGTAAATGGATTGGACTCAATTGAAAGGGCTTGTCCGATGTCTCGCGAAGACTTAATTGAACCCTTTTAAAACAATCAAAGGACGCTCCTTCGTATTCAAAGAAAAGAAAGAAAACAAAAAGCTTTCTTTTGTTTAGAAGGCTTATAAATATGTAACAGTAGTTTCTAGCTGGTAGTTCATTCATGGTTTAAAATTCAAAAAGTGATTTTTTTGTCTTAATTTCTTTGAGAATTGGGAATTGGAAAAATTTTCTTTATAATCCTACGAGATAATTAAAATTATTTTTTAATGTTTTTAACAGTAAACTTAACATATCTCATATTCTTAACATTAGACTTAAATATCTTTTTAATTTGTTTTAAAAGTATCTGTCTTCAGAGAATTAGACATAAAAGTGGAACTAAATGAATCATTTTATTAAAAGAGGGTGCATGTGTGTGCACTGCCTAGCGTCACAAAATGTCACTGATTCTCCTCTAGAAAATGAATTCTTGTGTCATTATCCAGAGGCCTACATAAAATGGCAGCCGGAACAAACATCAAATTAATGCCCTATTCCAATCTTTTAGCTGCAATTCTCTTTATTATGGACACATAGTATTACAACATTTGATAAATAATAATTTATCAGAGAAATTATCAACAGTTACTTGATATCATAAAACTCCATAAAAGATCAAATATTAATTATTCATAAAATCTCAAATTATTTTCTCTTATTAAATATTAGAGTAGCGTCAGCCTTATAAGCTAAATAATATCCTTCGAGCTGAAGGGTCCCTTTTTGCTCGAACGATATATCGCTCGGCTACTGGCTCAAACGTCGCAGGTTCGTACCGCGACTTTCACTTGCAACATTGGTGACCTTGACAACGCAGCCTTCGGCAAAGTCGTGGCGCCATCTACCAGCCAACAAAGTCGTCGTTAACTCAACGCATCAAAGCCGCCTCTTAAGCCGATGCTAATTCGACGCACCAAATCGTTCGTCTCCCGTCCGACTCACTGGTAGGGGAGTACTGTAGCGTCAGCCTTATAAGCTAAATAATATCCTTCGAGCTGAAGGGTCCCTTTTGCTCGAACGATATATCGCTCGGCTACTGGCTCAAACGTCGCAGGTTCGTACCGCGACCTTCACTAGCTACAATTAGTACTTAAGTATTAGTTTTATTTTTCAGTTACAATATATTGATTATGTATCTTCAATTACTTTCAAATTTATATATTTTAATTGAAAGATTCATTTTGAAACGTTATGCTAACATTAAGAGACAAAAAAGTATCAGGCCGCTTACTTGATAATTCAGATACGAATCTACAACTTAAAGAAATGAACTCTTGTCAGATTTAAAAAGTATCAAAAATATCTAATTCTTTTTTTCTGTCTCCTTTCTCCATCTCATAAAAGTTCTTTTTCTTATAATTGCTAAGTATTATACTTCTATAATTAATGCTATTTACTATTGGTTTCCTTCTTTCAGCTTACAGCAATTCTAAGCAATTTGCTAGGCATTTCAAAACACTATCTATATATTGATAACAATATTTGATGAACAAAAATATAAAGTATCGAACTTATTTATATTGTCCAATTTAACTTTGACTCTTGTTTAGCTAATATTACTTGATTTTTTTGTTTACATTATGAAGATATATTTGCTCTTATTGTTGTATTTTCTGATGGAACTTGCCATGGTCAAGTTAGCTAACGCAGTCAACGATTTTAAGCTGAGGGTGTGTCACATTCGCTTGCACAGCCCCTTTTATAGAGAAGCACATCCACTTAACTCACAGATAGTACAAGTGAAAAAAAACCATGCCCGAACCATTCGGTTCACGGGAAAAACATCCCACCCCTGTGCAAGGACATTGACCAATATTTACTTTTACATTTATCAATAGAAAAAGTAATTTCAAACGTTCATAAAACGCTTGTATCTGTCAAAAACGATGTTTGGCAACGGAAGAGACGTTTGAATCTGTTGGGTAATTTGAATAACTGAATAAATAGAAGTATTAAAATGAGATAAAATCATCATTATTTTTAAGAAGTTGCGGGGATCCTCTTTACATCAAGATGACGTTCTCGTGCCAGAAGATTAATCATCCGATACCCGAACCAACTTCAGTTTTTCTGTGTTCACGGGATTTATATATTCGTTGTGAATTCCATTAACTAGTAAAAACTTCTTAATGTTTTTATGAATAAAAATTTTATTTATTACGCCGCTGTTGAATCGAATGTGTCGACAACCATCCATATTGGTGACCCGGACGTGATCTAGATGAAGGTAAGATAAACATAAGGTTTTATATTAGATCTGAGAAATAAGAGTTAAAAATGCCTTCTATTAAATTCAAACAATTTTATTATAACTGTGCGCCTCCCTGTAATGGTATCCGAAACACTCGCCTTGCTTGTTTCGCAATTGTTACGCCACTGGCGTTATCTGGGTACGGTTCAAAACTCCGGGGCTCATTACAAAACAGTCAGATTTTGCGTTGCTTTTAAATGGGACTCTAAATACAACATTACTAAACTGTTGTTTCTTATAGCACTTGTCATGGACAATCCCGCTGATACATCAGCAGATTTTAAGCCGTAGCTAAGAGTCTCTTGTTTCAAGTAGCACCAACTAGGGCCAAGAGTACGACTTTAACTACACACTCTTCACATACGCTTGCACAGCCCCTTTTTACAGGGGGGCACAGTCACACATCGCACACAGAGGAACAACCATGCCCGAACGGGACTCAAAACTGGGACTCCCAGAACGCGGGGAAGACATGCTACCTCTGTGCCAGAAAGCCAGCAAAATACTAAACTAAACCAGGCATTATGTTATTGCTTATTTTCTTCTTTGGATCCAAAACTGTTATTTGCTGATAAAGAAAAAAAAGTTCCTTTTATAGGATTTCGAAGACAATAATCATTTCTTGTGATAGTAAAATTAATTTCCAATTCACCTTGAATTCGTGGCGTTTAAGCTTATAATACGCATTAATTATTTATTTCAATTATAAGCAAGCTGATTTTAAACGCAACTGTTTTATTTTTCATTATATGACTTTCGCGTTTTACGCAATTTTACACTTGCTGTATAATTAGCATACTCTTTTTTTTGAATGCCGGTTTGCTTGACTTTCTAAACCACAGTTCTGACTCACAAACAGCAGCTTCTTAATAATTGTGTTGTGAAAGTAAAGTTATGCAATTTTGGCAATTTTCCAACTGGTTTAGAACGGAAATTAATTTAGATAAACAAACTGATTGGCTTCTAATTTTTGCTATATGTGGTTATTAGTTTATACGTAAAAGTAATCAAAGGTATCGAAAGTTAAAAAT
>JAOUZG010052632.1:27503-40174 GCA_026289955.1 Argiope argentata
TCTGTCGGCGTTGTTTCTGAGTTCTCTAATAAAATTTGAATTTTTATAGTCACAAAATTAATTTTTCTCCGTCGCGTGATCCTAGAATAAACTTATTTTTTCAATTTCTACTTTTAGTTATCACTTGGATTTTAATAGTATCAATTTTTTCCTTGCTTGCCAACAAATTGGATCTTTTAGACAAATTATTTCACCAGATCCATCTGGCCATTCCAGAGCACCACCTTCTTCCATATAAAACTATTTAATTGTCCATATTTCGATAAAACTGCTTGTCACACATAGATTCTAATGCATGGACATCCCCTTGCCTTTTAAGCTTTATGAAAAGCCGTTACGCCGGAAAGAATGAGGTTTCCAGCAATATCAGACGCATTTACGACATCTTTGTCCTTTGTTACAGCTTCTGGACACGGTTGTCGTTGCTCGGCTTATCTCAGCGGCTTTTGTCGCGAGATGAATATGGAAACGATCCATGGAATCTGAGCCGTAACTTTTAATGTCAGAGTGGGGAAATTATGCCTGAATGAATGAAAACAAGGTTTATGTGTGGACGGAAGTATTAATTTTCAGTACATGGGATCTAGGAATTTGGTGACCATGCGTAGCTTTTGAGAGGAAGTTTGGATTGAAGAATTGAAGATGATTTAATTCTTGCTGTGCTGTGACAGTCTATTATGCTGTCTACATGATGAATCTGCTTATTAAAATGATAGATTAGTTAATATTTTTAGAAGCTACTGTTTTTAGTTAACTGTTATTACAGTCAAATATCACAACAGGCGAAAGGAACATTTAAAAATGAAACAAATTAAAACTAAATAATTATTAGTAACTAGAATAAATTAATATATATAATGTAAATAAGTTATGGGTCTTATTGCAGATACGCAGCAACGTAAAGGACTACATGAAAAAAAATTTCCTTCAGGTTGTTGCATCTACCCATATACATCACGATATATGACATTCATTACGGCAAACTTTAACTGACGAAAGTGTATTTGCTTGACATTTAATCATAACTGGAGTTCCCCATTGACATGATCTCACCCCTTGCTATTTCTAATTATAGGGATATTTAAAGGACCGCATCTACTGAAAGCACCATCAGATTTGAAAGAGTGTAGAGAGACACGTTTCTCACAGAGAAATTCTAAAGAGCTTTAAAGTGCCTATCATATTTGGACGATTTTCTTTACAGAAGTTTATTTAATAAGAATCAAAAGGGGGTCCCAAATATCTGCCTCTCAAATCTCGTGCGATTCCTACCAATAGAAACCTTTATGTATGCAAAGTTTAATTGCGACAACCATGCATATACGTTTGAAACGTGGTTACTAAAAACCAAACAGCCTGTCCTGTTGAAATCAAACAAATATATCATCTTTGTCAGAAGTAGAAAAAATGAAATACAGGGTGACAATAATTAAATGAACCTAATTTAAAGTTGTCTACAAGAGACTTGTTCAGAAAGTTATGCAATTTTGTATAGGACATAATGAAGGGATGGGAATTTGTTTGGTCAAATAAAAAAATAGTTCAAGCTTTTACCAGCAGGGGTAGTTTTTTATAGCACATATAGCATATTTTTGATACATTCAATTACAACAAAATAACATGATTCCCATCATCCATCACTTCCCGCTCCCATCCAGAATCTTAAGATAGCATGTTCCACAGTTGACCACAACCATCAAGGCCTTTCGAACACAATTTTCGCCGGTTTTCTGTCACAGAGGTAGAACGTCTTATTCGTGCTGTAGAAGACCTGGGTTCGAGTTCTGGTTAGGGCATAGTTGTTCTTCTGTGTGCTATCTGTGAGATGTGTGGTTGTGCCTCCCCTGTAAAAAGGGGCTGTGCAAGCGAATGTGGTGAGTGTGTAGCTAAAGTCGTACTCTTGGCCCTAGTTGGCGCTACTTCAAAAACAAGAAACGCACCTTTCGGCTTAAATCTGCTGCTGTATCATTAGGGAGCTTGTCCATAGCCAAGTGTCATAAGTAACAACAACATAACAACACAATTTTCATGCAAAATGGAGCTTTACCCCGCATTAGCCGTTGTGTAAAGGGCCTTATCCATAATCAGTTTACAGAAGAACATGTCACCAGCCGTCACTTTCAATCTCCAGACATAAATCTACATGATATTTGGCTTTGGGGACATTTACAAAATCTGGTAAGTCGCGATAATACAAAACTTTACCTGATTTACAAAGCAGCATCTTACAGCATGTTCTTGCTTTTTCCCAGGACACATTACGATTAATTGTGGAACATGCTATCTTACGATTCCGGAGGGTAGTGGAAAATGATGATCGTCATGTTGAATTATTTTATTGTAATTCAATTTGTCAAAAATATGCTAAATATATAATTTATTTGAAAACACTGCCCCTGGTGGCGAAATTTTGAACTATTTTTTTTATTCGCTCAAACAAAATCGTATTCCTTTATTCTGTCTTATTCAAAATGCCATAATTTTCTGAACTATAGTTTTGCCTAGAAACAACTTTAAAGTAAGGTCGTTAATCATGGACACCCTGTAGTTTGGAGAGACTGATGTATCCATTATCGGCGTTTCAAGATTCAATCTAGCTTCTTCGATACAAAACAAATTATTTTTCTCAAAATAATGATTAATGATCCATCTGCTGAAAGAATTCTTGTCCCAACCTATTTGACCGGAATGTGATATGTGATATATCACAATTGTTTCGAAGACACGAAAGTGAAGCTCTAAGACATCCGGTGAGGAATGGATAACATCTTTTAGCAGAGCTTGACATTTCCATAGAATTTCTATGATTGATAACCAGATAAAGAGGAAGTTTCCTTTTCGAATTTTGAACCGGAATTTAAAATCGTTCTTTAAACATTTGGATTTCACCTTCAGAAATGTGGAGAACAAGAACGGAAAATATTTCATTCTGTATAAAGGTATTCGCATTCTTATATTGAACCATTACGCAATTCAGTAGACAAAATACTTTTAAAAATATCAAATAAAAGTCTTCAAGGAATCTTTCCAAATGTCTTATGCATAATTACTTGTTTTTGAACTTAATTTATTAACTGATCTGATTATTTTCTTTTTAAAATTTAATTAAGGTTTTAATTTCTAATATTGTCGAAAGGAATTATTTCTATAAAGCTTATATGAAAAAAAATTAAATACTAATAATAATGATAACAATGTTTTTTGTGTGGATTTTTCAACACATGATTTTATTGTTTAAATTATTGTATCAGCATATACGAGGCATATTCGGAAAGTAAGTACCGTTTTTTAATAAATAGAACAAAACATTTTTTTTCAAACAAATTTTATTATTACATGAAAGACCAAACCTTAAACTATTTTTCTACGTAGTTTCCACCAATGTTCAAACACTTGTCGTAGCGAGTGACGAGTTTTCCTATGCCTTCCTCGTAGAAACTTGCCGCCAACGATGATAAACACGACTAATTTGTCAACAACAATTTCGTACAACACAGTACGTGAAATTTGTGGAAATTCGTCTGAAAGTATCGTTATTGTGAATCGTCTGTTCTATTTGATTTTTTCATCAACTTTCCGTATCAGATCGTCATTGACAAGAGAACGCCGACCACTCCGAGCCTCATCGTGAAAATTTTTTCGACCTTCATTAAACATTCTAACCCACTTCCGCACCATTCCATCACTCATCGCGTTTTCCCCATACACTTCTTTAATTTCACGGTAAATTTCAGCCGGTTTCACATTTTTTGCGTTTAAAAAACGGATAACAGAACGAATCTTACAGTCGGCGGGATCAGTAATTGTCTTAAACATTTTAAACAAGCACAGCGAACTGGAAACACAACCTACAGTGTCCAAAATGGCGTCAGTTGAGAGTCAGTGAACAAGGAAGACTAGTGCACATGCGCAGAACGCCGATCGCAGTGCTGCAGCGGCAGTATAATGAAACGGTACTTACTTTCCGAATATGCCTCGTATATTCTATCACCATTTGTTGATACATAACAATATTTGATTCTTAAATCATTACATCTTCCAAAACCTTTTAAACCAGTAAAAATACTTTTACATTTGATTTAAGTATACCCTTGGTGCCATTAAAGCCCAAAAATAATATCAGGATAGATGATGGCTTTCAAAGCATCTAGTAGCATCTTGAATATATCAAATATTATCATGGGCTAATAAAGATATAATAATTATAAATAGTCTTAAAAATTTTGATTCACCTATAACCAAGAATATTTATCAGAAAAATAGGAAACATTATAGATAAAATAAAATGGTATGATAAATATTTTAGAAAATTGAAATAAGTAGCGCATATATGATTATCAAGATATCTTTTAGCATTGAAGGATATATATGCACTTTGTTTTTCACAGTTATAATATTGCTGGTATGACACCTAAACGTATACTTGCAGAGAGCATTGTTTCAAAGAATTCATTATTTATAAATGACCTTATGTTTACGAGTTACAAATTATCAATTAAAGTTTATTAACAAAATATTGATTCCACAAACAAAATATTGATTGCTCTTTAGGTCTATAAAGCTTAAAACTTCAGAGCAATCAAAATCAAGATAAAAATATGAAATAATATTATATAAAAAGTCTGTAAAGGCAAAGGTTTCAAAAAAAAATTAAGTGTACGATTGTGTCGTAACAAGACGTTGCAAATGGACCTCTGATCCATCTCATATTCTCTCATTTATTAGAAAAGTGTTGAAGTTTTATTCTCTGAACTGGCAAACTGGTTATACGAGGATGCACCACTTTTCATGATGATTGTAGACAAAAGAAAATTATATTTTCTCTTGAAGACATCAGGCTATAAAGGTGTAAAACATCAAAGCGTATCTAGAAGCATGCGTGTTATTCGCCATGCTTTCTTCGAAGAAATAAAGAATGACGAGGAAAGTCATATTATCTCTTTTAGAAGATGTGATAGAATTTTTGATGAAAAAAGAGAATTTGTGTTTGATCATATATGACACCCTTGAAGCTGCATGAAAAAAAATAGGAATGTTCGTACAATTACGGCAAAAACTAAGTTGATTCCTCAGAACATCATCGAACACTGCACCACTTCCGTAAGTGTCACGTCCCATCATCAGCAGGGTGTGATCAACGCATACCATTTCTGTACCACATCAGAATGGAGAATAACAATCACTAAACCAAAAACTTCTTATCCTCATGTCTGAAAAATCATTTTTGATCACCATTTTTGTCTTTTAAATTTCCCCAGTTTAGTGTATTTGCAATACCACTTGAGTGAAAATAAGGTCTCAGATCTTCGGAATATTTACCATTGTGAAATATCTATATATCCCCTGCTTCTCATAATCTAGATTAAAAATTACTAAGATGCTAAAAATGGAAGAAATAGGCAAAATTTGGAAAACTATTTCATAAATCTGAAACAATAGTTTATACGGTTAGTTATCAATTCTCACAATATTCATATCCCCCGGGGGGCATCTCTTGAAAGGATGAGATGCTTTGGGCATGGTGGTTGGATATCGTCACCCTGGAGGGTACACTAATAGGTAAGGGTTAGACTTCTACCATCTATGATTGCACGTACTTCCTACGGGGTGGGCTGTATAGTGGTCGGTGATGGTCATTAGGATTCAACCACAGTTCCTACTAGTGTTGCTGTTGCAGGGACCAAATCATTTAGCATCTTAGTTTATATCCGTGTGCCTTTGGGGGGGGGGGTCGGAGAGTCCATATATGACTTCTCACAATATTGAACAGACTTCAATATTGTAGACGGTTCAATATTGTGAACATTGTTCAGTACTGTGTATTGCAACCTTTTTAACTTCCTATATCTAAATAAGTTTATGATCTGATCTAAATGTAAAGTTTCTACAAAAGACGAGTTCATTATTGGTAGATTTATAACTATAAGTCCACAAGAAATATTAATGTTTCATTAATGAAACAGTTAAAAATTAACCCTTGATTTGGTAACAGTGATTTATAGAAAGATTCCTCGAATGTCGAAAAAATACTACAAGTCTCCTTTTATAGTTAGACGATGTAATAAATATAAACTATAAATTTTAAAAACATAAAAATTGTCTCTTACGTTTCTTACGTTACATTATATTCCACTACCGTTTTTCATATTCAGTTTTAAAAATATAAGAATTGTTTCTTACGCTTCCATTAACGCTTTAAAATATGAAAAAATTAATTCAGAAATTAATTTTGAATACTCGGGAATTCATGTGAGACGAATAAATAAATAAAACGAAAATTCCGAACTACCTTTCCTCGCAAAGGTCAAAACCCTCTTTACACCTATCTAAACACCTCTTAATTAATTAGGATCACCTTGTAATAGTATATATACTGAGTAGCTTATAACCCCCCCCCTTTCAAAACTTATACAGAGAAACATTTGCAGTTTTATAAGGAGTTAAATATAAGTCATCCTTTAAATTGTTTTATAATTTCATTTAGAATCACAAAGTTTGCTTTAGCATTTATTAATTGAGATAATTTTATAGGTAAGGCTTTATAGGTAAGCTAACATAGTTAAAATGCAGTAAAAGATGGTTATATGATCGTAAACTTTATTTACATATTTTATGTTAGATTGTTGTAAAGATTAAGGATCAGAAATCTGCAATACTTATTATTTTATCCTATGTTGGAATAGATTTTAATGAATAAATTTCCTTTTTATGGTTCGTGAGTATTATGGATAAGAAAGATGCCACTGTCATAATAAGTAAGATTTTATGTTATTCTTTATCTAAGCCTAAAGTATACTTAAGTAACAATTTTGATTTATTTTTCATCACATAGTCAATGTGATTTTTTTTCTTATTATGAAGTTTATTAGTTAAATTGAGATCTCAGTGACTAATGAAGAGAAAAATTAATAAAATTTGCAAATTAAAAGTAAAATGAAACGCCCTATTTAATAACTTTTCTCCTTACGTTATTGTGGAATACTTGTTTTTTCTAAAATACCCGTCACTAAGAAAAGTACCAAAAGGTATTATTTATTTTTTTAAAAAAAGCTCGCAAGATATATATATTTAAGGAACATAGCACGTTTTTCCGTAAATAGAAATAGATTTCTTAATCTTTTATAGCACTAACCATGGCAACATGAAACAAGTGATAAGTTCTGTTGACATGCAGTGCATGAGGGAATTTTATGACTTTTCTAAATTATTTCACGTAATTTCGGAAAATGCATGGGATAATATTATCTATAATAATGCTTTATGTAACTTCATTTAAGGTTTAACAGTAATTAACAAAGATATAACAATAATTTATAACATAACAATATAATAACAATATTTAAAATAAGCAATATCCTACCTAGCTAGGGCCGTGGTGATCTGGTGGTAAGGTTTCGGCCCGTGAGTCGTAGGATTTCAAGTTCGAAACCCGATTCCACCGAAGAACCATCATGTAAGAGGATTTGTTGAACTTTAAGTACATCCGGTCAAACGTGCTCCCATTTGTGTGTTGTACGAGGTCTCTCTCCAAATAGCCCTGGTGTTGCTTTACAACAGGACGTTAACGTAACTAAACTAAACAAAACAAACAAAGCCTACCTATTAATTAAACATAGCTATTATATATATATATATATCAGAGAATGGTGGTAAATCAGGGTAATTTTGATCAAGAAATATATATATTTATGAAGTATATATTTTATTTATTTATTTAAAATCAAATAAGCATTGACATTAGGTTATTATTATTTTCTCTTTCTCTTTAATTGAAAATGTATACATCTTTTACAACGTCAATAAAATGTTATAGACTTGATTCACGTAAGCATGATTCAAAATTAAACGACACAATAAAATATTTTAAATATTAGAGTGATTTTTAAAATGACTTCCCATTTTTTTCATATTTCAATGTAACAAGTTTTATTTCAAATATATTTATTTCATTTTTATCGATTACAGAGCAGTTATTGTTATGTCATAAACGGGATAACATATTGCATTATTATCGACAATTTCATTCCATACCTTTTTCGTAATTACGTGAAATAATTCAGAAAAGTCATAAAAATCCCTTACGTGCTGCAGTCGATGGGGGAAAAGTTCTCATCTTCAGCACCTAAACGTGCAACATTTCAGTCTCCTGAAATGTTGCCAAGTTTAGTGCTATAAAAGATTACGAAACTGCGATCCATTTGCGGAAAAACGTGCTAAGTTCCTTAAATCTATATCTCCTCTAAGCCTTTTTCAAAAAGAAATAATATCTTTGGCTCTGTTCTTAATATCGGAAGGATTTCTAAAAAAACAAAAACATTCTGCAATTAAGTCCGAAGAAAAGTCATTATACAGTGTTTTCATTTCGCTTTTTCTTATCAAATTTCATTAGTTTTTCCATTAATTAGTCACAGGGATTTGATTATCAACACTCGATTACTACTATTGAAAGAATATTAAAAAAACACTCTTAATTATTAACAAACGTCAACGTTATTAACGTATTGATAAGGTAACTTTATTAGTACGTTTTTAATAAAGAATATCAGATTTCATTTAGCTTGAGGTCATTGACACAAAATTAAGGAAAAAAAGAGGCTTAATTTGGATTTATGCAACTATCGTTCTATTACCAGTTACCTTTATGAAAATATAGAAGTGTTTAAATATGTTTGCTCAAAGAATTTTCTGGAGAAAAAATTTAAGCGTCATGAAAAATATTCATCTTATTAAAAAAAATTTAAAGAGTTTCCTTAAGCAATAAGATTTTTCTTTCATTCAAAATTTTCATTAAGTAGGTTTTGCGGATTTAAGCAATTTCTATGGTCATGAATTTTGAAATTTGTAAAATCATAAGCAAAGTATTTATTGATAAATGTTTGTACTTTCATATTAATATTCTGTTATTATTTACATTCTAATATTAATATCTGTTATTAGATTTATATTAAAAAAAGTTTATGATATTATTTTCATTCTAATGTTAATTTCTGTTATTAGTTTCATACTTCTATTAATTTCTGTTATTATTTCATTCTAATATTAATTTCAGCTATTATTTTCATACTTCTATTAATTTCTGTTATTATTTTCATATTATATTAGTTTCTATTATTATTTCATTATTTTCATAGTATTATTAATTTCTGTAATGATTTACATTCTAATATTAATTTCTGTTATTATTTTATTATTTTCATATTAATATTAGTTTCTGTTATTATTTTATTACTTTCATATTAATATTAGTTTCTGTTAATATTTACATTCTAATATGAATTTCTGTTATTATTTTCATATTGATAATTATTTAAGTATTAGTATTTATTCATATTAATATGAATATTATTTCGATTATAATGAAATTTGCTCCTTTATGACATATCTAAGTTTGAAAATTCTAAAAAATAATTAAAATAAAAATTAATTTAAAAATAAATACAATTTTCCTTTTCTAATCCTTATTTTATAAAAATTATTTATCTAAAAACTGAGTTTTACTCTGTCTGAAAACTCAGATTACTATATTTCAAATAATATTAGTTTTATGAAAATAATTTTAATTAATAATATTTTTTTATTCGTTAATACCTTGAAATCCATCAAACACATTATATATATATATAAGGTAGAGACAACAAAAATTTCAAAAAGTGAAAGAAAATAATATTCCATAATTACATAAAGGAAAAAGATCAAAATCATAATAATAAATAATACTGTTAAAATACTTAATTCAACATTCTATTTAATTATTATTAATTCTGCAGCGGTTATTCCAAAGTTTATTTAAAATCCAATTGCCGAGAAATAAAAAAAGACCAAGGCATTCTTATCTTTTTGTTTTCTTAATGACCACTATGATATACGTATATATATGCTGTATTATTTATGACTAGATCAGTCCCTTCTATGAATAGATTTTTGAAGAAGTCGATGTGTTGCCAACTATTGGGAGCGAACTTGCTTAAAGATCTTCAAAATAACTTTTCTGGCAAGGCTGGTATAGACGGAATTAAGTCCTCTTGCTTTTTCATGTCGTTATAATAATTCCTGAAATTTATAACGACACTCAGATAAGATGCTTCTCAATTCATATGAAAATTATTTCTTTGGAATGCTAATATTTATAGTTAATCTTAAAAGAAATGTGTTATAGTATACTCGAATGAAGTTAGATCTGTTTGATAAAATATTACATAGTTGCCAAAGTGTCAATATATGCAAATTTTCATTTGTATGAAAAATTACATATATTCATACACGTATCTGAAAATTCTCTGATGGTTTATGTGATTTAGAGAAATTTAATGCAGAAATTCATAATTCCATTGATATAGAGAAATATTCCTTTTTTAAAAATCTTTTTTAATTTAAAAATGTAGACAATGATTGTCAATAAAAAGCATTTTCAGGCAATTCAATGAAATTTATGGATTAATATAATTAATTGATACCGAATTCAATGCAATTCATTGATACCTTACTCAATGTAACTCTCTCTCACTCTCTCTCATCTCACTCTCTCTCTCTCTCTCTCTCACACACACACACACACGCACACGCACACTCACACACACACACACACACACAAACACAAACACACCAGTTTTTTAAACTCTTTTAAGTATTAGAGAAGAAAATTAGAAAATTCTCTAATTTTCTGTCGGTAAGTGAAAATGTAAATACAATATTTCAATATTAAAAGAATCAGCACCTATACAAGGCCAGGTAGGACGGTGGAATCGCATCCCTTGGTGTGTGTGTTCCAACCCACCAGTTGAAGTCTACCGGTGTGTGCGTGTGCGTGTGTGTGTCTTGGATATTACATTTGTCTTCATCGAGAAGTCCTCCATGTCGAGAATGATACCAATCGGAATACTGGGTCAGAGATGATCGTTCACTGTTCTAGATCTAAATTGCGTTCTTTAGATAAAAGACTGAAATGTGGTTTGTGATGTGTGTGAGCTAGAATTCAGACTTCTGCCCTTCTGTGCGCAGGGGTCCATACCCTCAGAAGCTACGGTTGGCCTTCTTCCTTTGTAATTTTGAACACAAGAACAACAACAGCACTTATACAATTCCAAGTGACTATAATAACATTTTTAAATCACTTTCCTACTCCATAATTTAATATTTTATACCCTTCATCTAAAGTTTAAAAAATAGCAATTTATTTCTTAACTTTAAAAAAATTCGAGGAAATCTTATATGTTGTATTAATACTAAGATTTTAGAATGAAGATTTGGAATCATCTAGTAAGACGAAATGCATTTTTTTCCTTTAAAATTTGGTCTAACAACTTTTCATGTAAAAACTCGGCATATGCTGTAGAAATGTATCGAAAAGAATTATATGAAAAATACACACATTTTATTGCTTCTTGTATCATTATAATTTTGACTAATAGTTATTGTTCACTAATTGTCACTTAGGGAAAAGTGGTTAATAAAAATTTCTATTAAATATTTTTTATGAAATCAAATTTTTTGAACTCCTATTTCTTAACCTTCGTGGCATTTGACTATTCGTCATACCCGGAATAGTGGTTCCTAAAAATTTCTATTAAATATTTTTGTCGCATACAAATTTTGACACTACTTCTTAATCTACATGGTGTTATTATTGTTGACTGTTCGTCCACGAAGGAAATAATAACATAGCGGTTCCTAAAATTTTCTATTAAATTTTTTTGTAACGTCAAACTTTCTAACATCTATTTATAAAACTTCATGGTCATCATTATTCTAAAAGTATGCAGCATGATAAAAAAATCATTAAATCTTGCATCTTACACACACACACACACACCAGTTTTTTAACTCTTTTAAGTATTAGAGAAGAAAATTAGAAAAATCTCTAAGTCGGTAAGTGAAAATATGAATACAATATTTCAAGATTAAAAGAATCAACACCTATACAAGGCCAGGATAGCTTGGTTTGTAGGACGGTGGATTCACATTCCTTGGTCTGTGTGTTCCAACCCACCAGTCGAAGTCTGTACGTGTGTGTGTCGTGGTTGTTACATCTGTCTTCGTCAAAAATTCCTCCATGTCGAGAGTAATACCAATGGGAACACTGGGTCAGAGATGATCGTTCTCTGTTCCAGATCTAAATTACGACCTGTAAATGAATGAATGAAATGTATGAATGTGGTCGCCCCCGTAAAAAGGTGTTTGTGATGTGTGTGAGCTAGAATTCAGACTTCTGCCCTTCTGTGCGCAGGGGTCCATACCCTCAGAAGCTACGGTAGGCCTTCTTCCTTTGTAATTCTGAACACGAGTACAACAACAGCACTTATACAATTCCACGTGACTATAATTATATTTTTAAAACACTTTCCTACTCCAAAATTTAATATTTGTACCCATCGCATAAAGTTAAAAAAATAGTAATACATTTCTTAACTTGAAAAAAAAAATCAAAGAAATCTGATATGTCGTATTACTACTAAGATTTTTGAATGAATCCAAATTTTTGAATCATCTAGTAAGCAGAAAGGCATTTTTTCACATCAAATTTTTTGAACTCCTATTTTAAAACCTTCATGACATTATTGCTGTTGACTAATCGTTATGTACAAAATAGTGGTTTCAAAAAATTTCTATTAAATATTTTTATCATATAAAAATGTTGATATCTATTTCTTAATATTCATGGTGTTATTATTGTT
>JAOUZG010052661.1:0-15356 GCA_026289955.1 Argiope argentata
ACGACAGCCAGTCAATCTTTGATGGTCATGATTCAAAATTTGATACGCAGATTCAGCATCTTAAATATAGATACGTATCAAATTTTATATACCCAGAATTTTACATTTTATATTTATCGATTTCATTTACATTTGAACAAAAAGACAGAAAAACCTTCTGTAAATGTATTTCGTTCAAAATTTGATAAAATCTGAAACCTTGGTCATAATTCCATATACGAAATTTCAGCTATCTGGTTCACAGCGTTTTTGAGTTATAACGTCCGCAAACAGATAGATATAAAGTAATATATGTATTTTTCGAACTCGTCAAAATCTCGATTTTTAATTTTTTCACGATTACAACACTTTTTTTATATTTCGTATTTGAGAAGGTAAAAAGGATTTTCTCCACACTTTTATCTCGATTGGAAATATTTTTTAAAATCTGAGAAACAACAGAAAAAACATCTTTTATGTATCGAGATGAAAAATGGATTCTGAATTTATGAAGCTCTTGATAACGGCGCTAAAGACAAATCCGCTATATACCTCACCTTAGTTATATCATTCTAAATCAAATCATCTTTGTTGCTGTTCTCATGTTCCATTTTACAACGGAAGGAGGGGTGCAGTAGCTTCTGAGGGTATGGACTCTTGAGCACCTGAGGGCAGAAGTCTGACTTCCAGCTCACACACGTCACAAAACCCTTTTTACGGGGCGGGCTTCATTCATGCATTTCCTTCCTTCATCCAAAGATCGTAATTTAGATCTGGAACAGAGAACGATCACCTCTGACCCAGTACCTCCATTAGTATTACTCTCAACATGGAGGACTTTGTAACCGCGACAGATTTAACATGTACCTCACGACCACACACAAACGGAGGGTCTTCGGTTGGCGGGTTGTAACTCGCAGCCCAAGCAATGCGAATCCAACGTCCTAACAACCAGGGTCTCCGTTAAGGAATCTTTAAATTTCTGAAATATAAAATAGTACAAAATAATCTTGTTTTCTCTGACTGCATAGCTTTGAAAACTCTGAATGTCTGACAGAAAATAATATCAAGGAGTACTTAATCCTGTTATTAATGCATAAAAAGCGCATTTATTTATTAAAGTATTGCAAATTATTTATGTTTTTAAATGCCAACAAATTCATACAAAAATGCAATCTCTTTAACAAATAAATTTCTGAAATTCTGACGAACAATTATTTATAATCATTGTGAAATCAATCACAAAAGGCCTTGTTGAAGGAAACACACCAAGAATAATTTCCAAACAGGAAAATTATACTTATAGAGTTAGTTTCATAGCTCATTGATGATTTTCATCATAAACGTAAGAGGCGGTCGTCTCGTGCTTGGAGACCTTAGAGGGCCTTAAAATTTATTCATCGTTTAAAACATTGCTAAACTACCGGATGTACCACATCCCATTCTTGTGTCATGGGTAATCCACTCCTCATAGAATTCCTTTTCCTTTAAAGAATTAATAAATGAAGAAAAACAACTCAAAATAAATGTTAGTGGATTTGAAATCATTACTTACAAACTATTCTGTCGGTCAGAGGGAAAATGTGTAATGTCTTCTTTAGTGAAAGATATAAGCCGAGGTCATAACATTTCTTTGAGGTTACTATACTTTATCCTTGAAACTAACCAAAAAAGGCGAGTTTTTTAATAAAATTTTAACTACATAGTTACCGTAAAACTTTAACTTAACCCTCTCTATTTCTTCTGTATTTACTAACAATATCTTAAGTACCTATAACGTAATAAATCCTACAGTTATAACATCTAGTCAATTGTTTCTGGTTGAGTAAGTTAAATGTAATAATAATAACACTTGATAGAAATCCAAAGTACACTCAAATGAACTCATTTTTTTATAAGCATGAATGTTTTTTAATTTAAAAAAATTGAAAAATAACTTTAAATACAATTATATTCAAAATATCCAAAATTCTATTATCTTAAGCATTATTTTAAAATGTTAACATTATTTACAACTAAACAAACAACTTTTAAATCTCGTAGCTATTAATTTTTAAATTTCATAATTTTTAAGAGAAATACAAGTAGTACAAAACGGATTTTAAAAACTATTAAAAGTTATTTTTCCCTACATTATTAAAAATATTTAAATAATGACACAAAGTTTAATTTAAACTTTGCAAGTGTTGTTTCGGAAGTAAGTAAAAAGGTTATTTACAATATCTACAGTATCTTTATTTACTGGGGAAAATCACAAAAGATATATAAATCTGTTCTATATATGAAAACGTAAATGTTTGATTTAAAAAAATTAAGCATTTCATTAACTATCATAAAATTTTCACTAACGCTTTCTTGTGCTCATAGTGAGTTTAGTTTGAGGAATATTTATAGATTTCTATAACGTACAAACTATTTATAAGTTTCCCTTATATTATTACTTAACTATTTATAAGTTTCCTTTTTATTATTAAACTAGATTTATTGTTATAAATTATGTTTGCTATAATAAATCTAGTTTTAATATTTTTTATTATAGTAAATCTAATTTCTTATTATAATAAATCATATTTTATTATGTATAAAGATTATATTAATAGCCATCTTTTATAGAACACATGTTTTTTTAAAATTTATCTCTTTTTTTTTTATTCTTCTGAAAAAAATAAATGGAGAACCGCTATTGTCTCCTAATAATCAATACTTCCAGACTAAGTCTATCATTGCCAATTGATATATATAAATAGATTGTAGATGATCAGAAAGCAATATTTTCTACACGGGCACAGTTTCTTACCTTACCAATTAGTAATCCGACAGGACAGATCCTGGTCTCTGTTCCAAAACTCATTAAGAACTAATATCAGACTAGTATGAGTCGACTTCATTTCATGTACTCTAACTCGGATTACTGGAAGAGGTCTAGGCTGCCATTCGAGATTACTTATTTATACTTTTATTATCAGAAAACAAATGAATAAACTAAATTTAGTATATCACTATAATTTGTGGTGCGGTTTCGTTGAGTTGTGTTATATTTCAAGCTCTATCTTTGTTTCCACATTTTATATTGCACTTTTTAAGAATAGTACTTTTTAGAAGATGGTAGAAACAGAAGAAATATTAGTAATGATCAACTTCGTATTTAAAAAATACTTTTTAAGGATTATCGTAAACCGTCTCAAAAAGCAATATTTTAAAACTTTTTGAGGGGCAGATATATTATTATATACATAATTTTTTGATATTGTTAATGTATCATCCATTTCTTTGAGATCATAAAGAAATTGACATTGGTTACTCCAAATCGAACTTTAGAAAAAATATAAAATATCAATATCATAGTCATATGTTATAGTAAAATTAATTATAGCTCATTAAATAAGTTTGGACTTAGGTGTAAATTGATTATTTGGTGTAATAAATAATTTGGAATTTGATGTTTTGGATTAACAAGCTTGTTTTAGACTTTTTAGTTGAAATCGTTGCTTTTTTTTGTAATATAAATATAGAAGAGCAACATAATAATCACCAAATATTTTAGGAATTATATGAATATAGATAAATAGATATAAAGATATTAGAAGATGAACATTGATGTAAAATAAATACAATTTTACTTTATTGTATATACCTAGTATGGAGAAAGTATAATAATTTTCAAAAAATTTGAAATAGAGATTTTATTAAAGCTTCGCGTTTTAGAACTCCCAAAGTTCGAAAAACACATTTTTGGAAAATATCTATCCATCTGTCTATCTGTAACAAAGATAACTCACAAATACCTTGTTCTAGACGGTTGAAATCTGGTATACCGTCTTTACACCAAATCTGCATTTTTATTAAATTTTGAATGAAATTGTTTAAAGAAAGTCTTCTGTTCTGCTGTTCGAATATAAGTTAACACGATAACTATAAAGCAAAGAGAGCGACAGAAATAAAATTTTTTATACATATTTGATATATATAGTGTAGACACCAGAAATTGTTTAGAAAAATTCAACTACGGGTTGACTGTCTGTCGGTCTGTACATTCAGAAATAAGCAAACGCAATTATTCAGAAACGTAATAACTTAAAAATATCAAATTTGGTGTGGAAATTTAAGACTACAAGTGCAGTTTTGTGTCAAATAATTGTTTCATTCAGTTGGAAAAAACGTGTCTAAAACGCAAATTCGATTTTTGAGTACTATTAATGAATACCATGGATTAATCGCCAAATCACTCGCCAAGGATGACACGATATATTCAGTAAAAATGCTAAATCCACGTTAAAAGTTAATATTTCATAAGTTTGTACACCGATGCCATATAATGCGTTATCTGGTATGACAAGTTTGTTAGAGAATATGCAAGAAAGTTTTGGGGAGATTAATCCTACTTTTTTTTATTCATTTATTTACATTTTTATCATAAATTGAATTTGCCTAGTAAGAGATCTCAAAATAATTTTTCGCTTGTGCTCCATACTTTCAAAATCACCACTGAATATCATTGAGCAAACCGTTTATCTTGTTAATAAAAAATGACTCCAAACTCACGACAGCGAAAGAGCAAGAATAAACGCAGTGTCCCTCATCATTTTAAAATTCTAACTGACCAGAAATTTTTTAAAAATTATTTCTGTAGATTCTTTGAAAAGATCTAAATTTTGGAAGCATCATTTTTCAAATGAGATTAAAAAATATTGTGGAAAACCCACTGACAATGAATTCTTTGAACGTCCTGTATATTGCAATATGTTTTGACATCTTTTCGGTCTTTTGTTTGGTTTTTCCCTCTGAAAAAAAACTTATTCGAATTGTTAATGTTTATGAAGCCCGCTTGTAAAGTTTATATTCCTGCGTGTGACATTTAAGGCGAATGAATTGTTTTAATCTTTTCATCTAAACTTTTAAATATGTACTATTTGCCTCAAAAAAATGACATACGAATCATTGCTCTGAGTAGAGAAGTGATACGTTGTCAACAAGAAGAGCACTTTCTTAGGCACGCACATAAAACTTCATTTTTCATTTTGCCTTTATTTATGTTATTAAAACTGAATGGAGCATGCGCTAAAGAATGAAGGGTTCCATATCTGAAAACGGACAGCATATTATCGTATTCTTGAAAAGAAAATGAAACCGGCAATTGTTTCAGGATAATATAATTGAGATTCTTGCGATGTATATTTAATCAATATTCGTTATTTGCTCTTATAAATATATTTTAGGATTAGTACAATATTTAACACTACGAATTTTAAGTTCATTTTATGTATTCTAAAATCTTAATACAGAATTAATGCTAAAATTGAAAATTTTTGCTTTATATTAATTGTTTAGCCGACGTCCTGGTTCAAGGATAGCGCGTCTTCCTTGTGATCTGAGCGTCCTGGATTCGAATCCTGGCTCGGACATGGTTGTTCTTTATCTTTTCTGTAATATGTTTGAATGTGACCCTCTTTAAAAAGGGGCCGTGCAAGTGAATATGATGTGTGAGTAGCTGTTCTGTATGTGATGTCTTTATGTCATGTGTTTTCTACTTCTGTAAGCCCTGTGTGATACTTAGTGGTGCTCAGAAATTTCTAAATGTTCAATAAAAAATATTAATTATTAGCAATCACTTTTTTGTAAATATTTTTAGTCTTTTAGAAATTTATGTATATTCCATAATTACATTTCTACATAATTTACCATTATTTTACTATTCGAAAATTTTATTAATGGCTTATCATGAGTTTTTCGCCATTGTAGGTATTTTTAGAAGGTATTTTTTAATATAAAACAGAATAAACGGAAGTATATTTGCTATATATTTCTCACCTTTTTTTTCCCCTTTTTTTTATAAAAAAAATTCTTAAGCTACTAATTTTATTGAATAATTAAGTAAAATTCGTTTAAAAAGATTTGTTAAAAATTCGTTAAAAATATTTATATAAATGGAGAAATATTACAAATAAGTGTAATTCCCTTTACTAGCCTGCCCATGTCTAGACTTGTCATATTATAGGAATTTAAAGGGTTTTCCAGAAAAACTTTATTTTTCTCGTTATTGCGGCTAAAATAGATTCCGATTTCCTAGTATCACACATTATTTATCATTGCTTTTCGGTGTCCAAAACACTTCGATAAGGAAGTGCAAACATTTCGGTAAAGCTCAAGTAAGTTCGTAATAAATAAGATAACCGTTTTGTGGGTGATTGGACTTCCCCGTTTCAAGTAAAAGGAAGATAGAATTTTTGAAGAAAGTAATATAAAAGCTGATGAAGTTACAATGAGAGAAAAAAAAGACTTTGTCACTTTAAAAATTGAAGTGAAAAATACTCTTGTGATATTTGCATATCACAAGAATATTTTTCTTCTGATATGTAAATATGTTACTCATACATATTGATCTGTATTTTTATTTTATTTGTATCCTATAATTTTATCTGATATAGATTGCACTATATTAATTTATGTGGTCAGTAAAGAACGAAATTATTACGATTATCTTTAATAGCTATAAAGTTTCAGTTTGTTAGTAGTTGATTTAGAATAATAACAGTTATTTTTCGATGCTTTCACATTTTCTGTAAAATAATTGTTTTTTTTTTGTGTAATAAATAATTTTCATCAAATTTACGTTATTGTATTGATTTATGTAATACACATAAAGTTTAGTCGAAATAATAATACACAAGAAAATATTTTTTTAAGTTTCTCTATATGTATTACAAGATTTTTTTTATCAAGCTAAAAGGTAAAAACGTTTATTAAATAAGAAAAAAAAGCAGAAATAAATTAAGGACATTTTTACTGAATGACTATAAAATATAAATTTTTCATAATCATTATTTCTATAAATGCATTTAAGTTATAGTGGTATGGTTTTATTTTTTTCCTTTGTTTTTTAAGGAATATTCTGTCAGCAGCTATTTTTTTAACTATTAATCGTTTACTTCTGTACAAAATTTTGCCTCCGTCATACTTAAAAATTAATATTCACTACGGTATGTGTTTTTACCGTGGTTTTTAAAGAATATTCTGTCAGCAGTTCACTATTTTTTAGCTATTTTTCTTTTACTGATATGCAGAATTTTGCCTCTGTCATACTTAAACATTAATATTGAACAGTTGATGAAAAAAATCGGAACAAAGCTTGGAAATTAGTATTGTGTTTGCCGTAATAAAAGATGTACGAATATTATTTAATTTCTTTTCTGCACAGTGGTCGTATATGCTAATTAATGCATTATCCATTATCTCATCCCATATATTTTTTAATCAATCTGCCATAGGTTCAGTAAGTGTCTTATAAAATGGTTTGTTGCATATAGCGTGTATTCTCAAAGATTTGAAATCATCATTTGATATGTCACCATAAACAATCGAGACATCATTTTTGCAAAGTTTGAATCATTTTTAAGTGTATTTTGAATATACCTAATTAGTGTCAATAAAGTAATCTTAAGCACTTTAAATTCAAGACTGTGTCTCGTATAGCCAGGAAAGTAACGTGTAAATATGGTAAAATGACTATGCTGAATTTATTAAGACAGGTAATAACGGTCTTTGACGTACGCCCTTTTAGGAGTCCTTAGGCAATGCAAATCTCTGAGCTCCTTTTCACTTCAAATATCTCAAAACCAAATTTATTTTTTTAATTTAATCTTTATATAAGTAGTTTTAAATAGCAATTTTTGAAGAAAGGAATTAGAAAAACGCCTAATTACGGATCATTCTTCAAAAAGTTGGCTTCAGTATACGTGTAAAAAATGCACTTCTAAATTTTAAAGAAATTTTAAACAAAAGGTTAAAAAAACGAAATTTTTCTTCTCACACTCTGAATAATAGCCGGATAAGATATTTTTAAATATTATAAAACATTGTATTTTTTAGAAATATAAAATAAAATGATATAAAACTTGCTAATTTCAATTATTTAGGAATGTTACTCACACTTAAGTTAAACAATATCTTATTCAACTTAATTTAAACAATATTTTATTCAATATTTCAACAAGTTCGATTGCACGGCTTTATAATTAAAAAAAAGCACAAAAGTAAATAACTTTCAAAATATCGCATCAAACATCATACTTCAAAATATCACCCCTAAACCCATTGACTCAGACCCATTGACATTTATCTACTTTATATATTTTATAATCCGGGTCTATTTCTACATCTGCATATGTTATAGCATAGATCAATATAGCTTGAATACAAAAAATTATGCTTGTCAACTTAGTCTTTTTTATTAGGGTTCTTCGCGTTTTGTTATAGCTTTCATAATCTTAAAACAAACTGAATTTTTTTAAAAAATATATGAAAGATAATTACAAAAAAAAGTTTGTTGAAAGAAAATCTTTGAAGTAATAATAGTAAATTAAATTAGTTTTAATTCATCTGCATAATTTTCCCTTTTAGAAAGTTCTGTTCAAAGGCAATGCTGTTTAACAGAAAGAATAAAAACTGAAATTAAACCTTCCAGGAAAATCTCCACTACCGAAAATTAGAGAACACATTTGTTACCATTTAATGAACAAGCAGGTGCGAGAAGAAAATAACTTCCTACGCGCTCAAGTACGCTGGTTAAAATTATTTAATAAAGAAGAATATTCAATTTTAATATTGTTGAAGCAGGCAGGTGCAAGAAGAAAACAACTTCCTACACGCAAAAGTATGCTAACTAAAATCATTTAATAAAGAAAAATATTCAGTTTTAATATCGTTTAATATGCATCCATTGATCTCTTCGTAATCACTGAGATGTAATTACTGTTTCTTTTCTTATTGTCTGTTAGGCATCATATTAAAGGATATGTATTTCAAAAGCTAATATAAATTCTGACTCACTTAAAAGTTTGGGTTCATGAATTCCAGACTAGTTTTCGTAATTAAGTATTCAATGATTACTCTTTTTACCTTTGTTTTTTATAATGTTAAAATACAAAACTCCAAAAAATTACTCTTTCTCTTTTTATATAAAAGAAATTCATTTCATTACGAGACAGCGAACTTGAAAGAAAATATTGATCCCAACGATCGAGACCCAATCGATAATTCCTTTTCCTTTTGTCAATAACATTGATACAAAAGAAAATACAATACTATTTTCGTAGCAGATATCCATAAAATATATTAACTTCATATCGATTTTAATAAAACTCCAGGGAAAGATCATTACATAAGAATATCCTTATTGTATATATTCTATTTTATGTGCAGTAGAAGAGAAAACGTCTTGTTTAGAAGTCATTTTATAGAATATTCAATTTTATTAACATACCTTACTATTATAATATATATCGCTTTTTTTCTTTTTCTTGAGTTGGTTCGTTGTTGGTGCATTGCCTCATAACTATGCAATTGCTTTTCTCACAGCCAATGGGTAATAACTCCATTTCCAGGGGTCAGTTTCATGGTAGAAATTTTAACCTAGGAAACTGAAAAAGGTATGTTGATAAATTGTTGCTGTAGATTCACATACTTAATTTTATCATCTGCCAAATAATACATTTTACTTTCACTATAATTAGAATTTTTTAGCATAGTAGTTTTAGTTCTGCTTCCAAAATTCAAAATATCATAATCTAAACAAAGGAGCTTTCATAGTTGCCCAACCAAGCATGATTTAGTTTGGAAAACTTACGCATGATATTATGAACAAGTTTTACTCTGCTATATCTTCCATAATTTTAATTTGACTTCAATACAGCAGTGTTACGGCAATTATAAGTCAGGTGGCATACTTCTGTGAGGATAGAATTCAAAAGCTAGCTCAACTATAAAACAAATGCATTAAGAGTCGTGTAAATTATTTTGAAATGTAAATTAACCTTTTCATTCAACCATAACCGTACTTGCCCACCCGGATCCACTATTAAGACAGACAGATTTATCTGACTGACCAGACCGCCATTATAGCAACACTGGCAGGAGCTAAGATTTTGTCCAAAGGGCCATCACCGGTCACGGTACAGCCTATCCATTGAAAACCGCGTCCCTTCCTCTATATAGGGTAGCCGACTCAACACCATTTCTGTACCTACCAGGGTAGCGAGAATCAACTATCATACCGGAAACGCTTCGTTTTCCTTTCTGAGGTGGCTTCTATATGGAGTAGATTTTCATGTAAATATAAAATTCATAAAAGAGTACAGTTTTACATTTTTAATTTCAAAACGGTACTTACTTAAAGAAAACAAACCTCATAATTGTTTGAAAATAGCAAAAAATGAGATGAAATCAGGAAAAAGAAGGTCAAAATAGAATAGCTGCAAACCAAAACTTAGTTAACGTGATAAATCATTGGTCTTAACTGATAAAAATAGCTTTAAAGAAATGTTCTGATATTTTAATAACTTTTCATTGACCTTAATTGCACTATATGCGTACAAAGGTTTAAATTTTTAACCAATTTTTGAGAAATCTAATAATTAGTAATCAAGTAGATAATGTTCTGTATAAAATTCAAACTCTATACATTTAAGAAATAAATGAAAGTAAAGAAATTGTTAACAGTTCATAAAATTGAATAAAGATATCCACTATCTTAAACTGAACTTCCTAAAAAATAACAATAAAACATTTAGTTTTTTCTGGTGCTCTTGCACAACCAGAGGAAAGAAGAGAGAAATTATTTCGTTAAATATTGTTTTGAATTGAAAATATTCAAAACTTACAGAAATGAGTGCATTTTTTTTCAGAGAAAAGAAAATCGAGAAGTAAATGTAGTAAATAGGTTCATTTTATGGCATTTATTAATTTGGCGATGATACATAATGTATAATAAAAGAAACATTTGAAAATGTATTTCGTTAATTACAGTTATGAATCCAATAACTGGGATATCAAATCAATAATTTGTTTGAAAATTATTAAGGTATTAAATTTGACATCTGTCTTAAAAACCATTTGTAGGGCAGTTCTACTTAATCGAAATTTAAAAGCTTTCATGTGTTAAAAGTAAAAAGAAGAAAATAAAAAGTAAAAACTTCCTTTTTGTAGTCTCACTAATTAATCTACTAATTATTAAAGACTGTTACCTTCTTCTTTCTGACATCAATTTGTTTCTACAAATCAAATGACTTACTTTGCTAATTTACTGATTTTGTTAATTGAAGAAAATTGTAAGAAATATGTTCTGTCTGATAATGACAGTTAACAAAAGCTAATCGCAAGTCCGGGTGGATGAAAAATTGCTAATTATTTCAAAGGAAAAGAAAGAAATTGATCGCTGTCTTTACTTTACAATGGAACAATATATCATGCCAATCTGAAAAAACAAAAGAGAACAGTGGTTTTTTTCCCCAACCGTAACCACAGATAGCTCTCGTAAAATTAGAAAACAAAAAGCGAATTGTGAAAGTGGAGATTAAGTACTTCAAAAGCAGACAGAAGTTTCGGTTATAGTCATTATCGTGGTTGATTATTTATTTAAAATGTTTCTCCGTGCTTTCGGATATAAAACTAACACTTACATAAAGTCATTATCATTAATCTTTTCTGAGAAGTTTATGGCTTAAATTTTAGATAAACATAGAATGATAGTCACTTCATTTTTATTGTTGCATTAAGTGATATTGCCAAATATCACTTAAGGATATTAAGGATTAAGGATCACTTTTCAGGATCTTAGATTGCCTAAGACTACTTCTGACTACTTAGTTTATAAATGGTTTTATTGATAAAAATTAATACCAATATTATCAACAAAAATTCTGAAATTTGAATTTCGAAATGAATGTTAGTAAAACCGGACAACTGTTACTGCAAAATTTCTGCGGCATTTAATAAAGTGACAAACTTGAATAAAAATTATTTAAAGTAAATTAAACTGTTTTAAAGGAAAAGAAAACATAAATCATTTTGAAAGCTTGATGTAGTGTTTATTAGATATTCTCTACAACTTAAAAAAAAAGGAATCATTGTGGTCAAAAATATGAGCATGAAAAATATGAGGAAATAATAATTAGCCAAAAAAAATTCAATTGATATTTAAATCAATCACTTTTGACGCATGCTTTAACAATAAAAAATATCTAAATATTTTTATACAATAATTTTCATAATTTATAATAAATTATTTAAAATGGAAAAGTTTTTTTTTTAAATTTTTTTCTAAAATATCTCTATCATAAAATTTTAAAATAAATTTATTTTATATTTTTTATACTAAACAAAATATTAAAAAATAATATACAACGTAATCATTTAATTATATTTAATTTTTAAAAACATGATCAAATTGAAAAATATTTACTAATAGAATATTACATTATTAATGAGCAATAATTTTTTATAAAACCTTCAAAGATTTTCATGAACTTCTTATTTCAAATGTACTATTTTTTATTATTATTACTTTTTAAAAAATAACGTTAATGTTATCTTAAATATTTCTGCAAAAATAAAATGAACAAAAATATGTGATAAACTTTTAACTATCAGGAAATACAGCGATAAGGAATAAGGACATAGTTTTTGGATGATGAAAAATAAACTAGATTGTTCTGTCACCTTTTAATGTTTACTGTTTGCTTTTACTGATGTTCTTTCATTTTTAAATGAAAGAACAATAATAAATAGGCGGCACTTTGTTACATTAATAGGCGACACTTTGTTACAAATAATTAGGCGGCACTTTGTTACATTTCTATTAAAAAAATAATAACCCTTTTTTTATTTTTCAGTATTATATATTTCTTAAGGCTGAGAAAAGAATCGCTTCTAAATTATTATGTAGAATTAAAAGCAGTACATTCTGTTTGGTTTGGTTTCCTTGCGAACACGTAATTTCTTTGAATTAAAGAAATAAATGATAGATTAAGTGGAAAAAAAAGAAGATAAGAAGAAGAAAAAAGTAAGAAGTAAGTTTTCTTATCTTCTGTGTACGGAAATGAGTAATGCCTTCTTGAGCACACCTTTAATTTATAAAATAAAGCATCTAGATAATATCTACTTACTTTTAACCTTTGGTCTGTCGCACTTAAATTAAAAAATGCACTTCTCTAATTGATTATGAAATGACATAAAATATAAATATTTAAAATGTTCTCTTATTTTATTTATAAATTACTTCTGAGAAATATTTTTCAGTGATACAGATAAAACAATTTCGTTAGGTTTTTTCGAATATAAGAAAATTCTCTGTAAAATGGTTATAATTCCAATGTACCATAAAATCTCGGAATCTTTTTCTTCTTCTTCTTCTGAATACTTTTCAAAAATATTGACAATGAATTGTTTTTTATTTTGTAATTAAACTGAGATTTGAAAATAAAAAGACTCAAGAAGTTAAAACTTTTTTAAAATATCAGTATGAATTCATACGTTTTAACGTTAATACACAACGACACTCATAATAACGCATATAAAATGGAAGTAAAAAAAGGAATAAAGAAGATAAATTCTTTAAAATTAAAAAACATGCCCATACTGATTTGATGGTAAAATCACGGCCTCAAAATTTCATGGATCGTTGATTTGACACCTCCTTTTGAGGCACCACTAGGGTTAGTTTGATTTGAACCTCGTAATGTTGAGCCATGATCAGATAAGGAGGATGATAACTGACCTAGTACCCGATCCGGAAACTTCCACACCACTCTAATAGCAGAATATTTGGTTCCGATGAATTTAACTTGCACCAGACCCACTAGTACTGCGTTTCTTCAGTATAATCGTGTTTCGTATCTGGAAGCCTTCGACTTCGAAAACGAGACCTTATTACCTGTCTACTGGGATTCTCAGGATTGTACGGAAGATATGGATCTTATGTTAGTTTAATATGACATTGTATAGGAAAATTTCCTCATGTTGATGTGCCGGAGAAGTGTTTGAAAATTGGCCTGTCGTCTTAGATCTCGTCCCCTTCGTCTGACCACGTTTCAAAATTACAACATTCGTCTCTTAAATACCCAAGCATAGATTAAAGAATGAAAATCACCAAATCGAATTAAACTGAATTGCTGTCTATATTAAGATCTGGAACTGTCCATGCTTTTGCGCATCTTCCAAGTGGCATTGATTTCATGAAAACAGAAGTTAAATGAAAGATGGCGGATATCTTTTCTTTTATTAAACAAATTTCGAATTAAGATAAAATAGCACGGTTCCAAATTACTAGTGAAAACAAAAGAACTTAAAAGGCGAAAGCCACGTAAACAAATCTTTAGATTCGCTCATCTTCCTCTCTGTAGCACCCCTCTGAGAAGTAAAATCGTTTGAAAGCGAAAGGTTCTAGGATCAAACTGTAGATAGAATATATTCTATACTGAGATTTCTTTGAAATTTCAATTTAGATATCTTTGAGGAGGAGCAATCTCTTTTCTTTTTATATAAAAATTAATAATTTACATTTTTCCATCACCACTAATATCTAAAAACTAAAGTATTAACAAGTCCCTTGAAGACAGAGGAAATCAGGAAGCATTAATCAAACTTTGGGGAACAGATATGCCGAACGAGCACGACTGAGAAAACAAAAGAATGCCTGAAAGAAAGTAGCCGTACGGAAGTACTGTAAAAATTCATTGCTAATTACGGTAACTGTCAGCGATTGCTCCGGCCAGAAACTCAGTCATTTAAAAATATAGAAATCATTCAGAGAAAAACTTTGATCAAAACCATTACTCATAGTTAAAAATTTCAATAACTTTTTAAAAGAAGACTCAATAAGCAACATGGTTTATAACTAGGAAGTAAGAACTTTGCTATTTTGAAGATATTCTAATTTATAATAATATTATTAATTGTCTGGTTTATCAAAACAAAAAGTAACGCTTTATAGCTCTGTTTCATTTTGAAATGTTTGTAGTTAAACAAATGAGTATAGCTAATAATAAGTAAGTTGATAAATAGTATAAAATGATTAACAGTCAGGGCGGAAAGGTGTTAAAATATGTGTTTCAAAAGCTAATATAACAAGTACAAAAACATAAAAAGTATCCAAACCAATTTCATTAACTATGAAGTTTTATTCATTATAAATTTCTGTTCTGAAATAAAATTGATTTCATTAAACATATAATAATTTGCTCAGTAAAATATGGGAACATTTATATTTAAATGTACCATTTATAGCCACTCTGATAACTAATAATTTTAATTATCAATAAATCAAGATAAAATCTTATTCAAAAAGCAATAGAAACTCTTTTTTAAGAACCTATTAATAAAATATGAATAAATCATTATTCTTTAAGCCAGTTTTTTTAGATGCGAATAATAGAAAATGTAAATAACTTTACATTTTATTAACTCGAAAATGCAAATGCAAATGTTTTTAAAGTCTAAATGGTGCAAAGTAATAAACAGAAGACAGGGGAGTAATTTTATTATAGTTTACAGGTGGTTTGTGTGTGTGTGTGTGTGTGTGTGTGTGTGTGTGTGTGTGTGTGTGT
>JAOUZG010052667.1:0-13926 GCA_026289955.1 Argiope argentata
ATATATATATATATATATATATATAATATCTCTTTATGATTTATTTAGTAGTGGGCTTAAAGCTTAAATCAATAATTATATAAATCATTCATTTTATCTTCGTAAGATGCTAATGTATTCATATATTTAAACACGCTTTATTTCATACCATAACAACTGTATATCATGATATAAGGGTACTGTATTTAATTATTATTAGTTTGATTGTTTATTTGAATAGAATAATTCAAAGAAACCTAACTTATTCTTCAAATTTAATTTTTTTACAACTCTCTTCTTATCATAAATTTAATGCAAAATTTTCCAAAATTCAACCATTACAGTTTGAAATGCTGACGTCAATACGTTAATATACCTTTCATTGATTTCATGAATGAAAATATACAATAACACGAATGACAATAACCGAATTATTGTGGAATGTTTCAACATTACTGAAATTGAAATATCCTCGATAATACTGAATAGAAAAAAGAATGTTGGGAATAAAATAACTGACATCATTTTTATGCAGCAAATTTCATTCCGTTAACAGCCTATCACATTAATATTTGTTCCTTTTGTCTTGCAAAGCTGCTGGAACAAAAACCCGGGAAACGAAATTTGATAAAGCAACACTCACTCGCTGGAGACTGAAAAAAGGAAAAGGCTTAGAAAGATCCTTTTCTTTCTATGCGTTTCAAGAGGGGAAAAATAATTATCAAAGTAGACGCGATAACTTTCCCTCTTTTTTTTCTTTTTCTTTTGACTATGAGACAAGCATTTCATTTATTTTCAATTTCCCATTCTTTGAAACAGTAGGCTCCGACAATTACAAAGAATCGGAGGAGGTTTCTGAAGGTAATGAGAAATATTTAATTCCGGGGAAAATGATGAAAAATTTAAATGGAAGTTTTCCGAAAAATCGTCTGCTTTTACTGAAGCCTTTCTGTTGGTTGAATGAAACGAAAAAAAAATATATCATTTGCTGAAAGAAAAAAAAATCAAACAGAAAGAATTCCATTGGTTATTTTACCCAAGAAATAATAAGGAGTTGGGATTTGTATAAAGATCTGAAATAAGTTACCGAGAGAAAATTATCTTCCGATTTCGATTCCAAATATGCAATATTTTTCTAAGTGAGTTAAAATTAAACACATTTTTCTAAATCTTACTCTTTAGTATTATAAGGTAAAAAGTACTTTTTCAAATATCTACTTTCATTCATTTCTTTATTTCTGAAAATATTGGAAGCTAAAAGCCATATATATTTTTATTTATTTAAATGATTTTAAACTTTGAATGGCATCGGTTCCGTTTTTTCAGTATTTTAGTATCATTGAGCTTCAGAATCTGACAGACAAATATTTCTAAAATCTTCTGGTAAAAGTTCTTTTGTTCAAATAACGTTAACATAGCATATTTTTTAAAATTATATGTCACAAAATTGTTCTGTAAATTATTTTCAGTCATTTCTTAGATTAAATCCTGACATTTTAACTTTTTCGTTTCGATAATTTAAAAGTTTACTGTGTGACGAACGTTTTTATAAGGAAAAGCGAAATAAATATTTTAATACAAATTGAAAACATTTTCAAATTTGAAGTTTTAAAGCAAATTTTTATTGAAATCACAAGAGTTTTTTTTAACAAATAACTATCAGTTCTTTATGATTTTCCAACTGGAATCGGAAATGTTTCTTGCTAGAAATATGCAATGTGTACAATTTGGGACTTAAAAGAATTTTTTTTAATTATTGAATTTTACTTTTGTGGTATGGGTTATCTTTAGTAATACTTTAAATGCTTAATACGGTCGGATTCCTTTTATGAAATGAAACAGCATAATGATATACGCACTTCTAACAAAGTATCCTTTGTTATTTGTTTTTACTTGAAAAAAAGATCCTTTTCGGAAATATCATAACGAAACATTGTCCATTTGGTGTTAAAGAATCTATAAAGATTTAATATAAACTTTTAAACATAATCTTTAAGTCAATTAAAAAAGTTTTTTTTCGAATTTTTCATTTATTTTTGGCAGTTGTCGATTGCACATAAGTTCGACTTGAGTTTGAAAACATCTTAAATCTAAATTTTAATTATTTGCTTGGATTCTAATACAAAAAATGAAATAAATTATTTAAAAAATTATAATTTGATTAATTTAATTAGTATTCTAAAAGTATTAATAAAGTATTCCCTAGATTCTCGATCATTTCGTATAAATTTCGTATTATACTTTATTGATATTGTTTGAAAAATTATACTGTATGGCGAATATGAAAGCCTGTACTTGTCTGATTAATTATGATTATCATCATCTAATAAGAAGAAATTTTAATGAAAAAGTACATAAACAAAATTTGGAAAGCTCAATGCTTTGTGAGAAATACGATAAATAGAGTTTAAAGTTATACATTTTCTTATTTCTCAACTACGGATTTCTTATTTTTTTGAAAAAAACTGTACAATTTGATGAAGATTCGTTTATAGAGTAAGTATTAAATTCGAAATCTAAAAATATACTCATATTTATTAGGATAATTTAAAAAGTATATTCTTATAAATTTACTCAACATTTGTCAAAGAATTTCTAAACAAAGAAAATAAATTATTTGGCTATACAACTAATTGACGAAAATAGTAATAAATCCTATGCCAAAGAGAGAAATCCTTCAAAAGCATAGCTAAATCCTTACTTTTCTGAATCAAAATATCAAATGAAAGCATAACTTTTACAAGAATTCAAAACTAGTCATTAATATAATTGAATGAGCGTTTCAAAATTTTTCGAAGAGCATAAAAGACAAATTTTTAACTCTTTAATCTTACTTTGATATTTATTGCCCGAATAAATATTGTGACGAACGCAATTTATAAAATTCTTTGGAATAAATAAACAAAACGATACTTTTAAAGTTCTAAAATAATTCATTTTGTCATAATCCTTCTTAAAAGCGTGCCGTGCACATTAAGGAATTCGTAAAATCTGAAGAATTTTTAAATTAATAGTTGACTGTAATCTGAAACTAATCCTCAAAGCTTCGTTGCCGAAGGCTCTTGAAAGAGCATAATATGTCAGAAAGTCATATCTACATTTAAACTTATTTGCATAAAATGTAAAATAATGGTTTTAGAAAAGAGGCTTAAATAAAACCGAAATTCGAACTCTTCTATTCTGCTAATTATTTTCATGTACATTTTTTAAAATTGAAAACGATATTTAGATATTTAAATAAAGGAATTGCTAGATTATATTCCATTTTTTAGTATTTTTCCAAAACTGTAACTGAATTTAAAATAAATAAATGATTAATATTATTGATTTTTATCTTTATTTGTAATTAAATATATACATATCCGATATAACAGTTTTTTTTAAAAAAAGCTTTTGAATTGTCAATGTCTTAAAAAATATATCTAAACTACATGTTATTTTTCAGAAAAATTCAAATTAGCCAATTATTTTCATGTATAATTTTTTATTGAAAACGATATTTAGATATTTAAATAAAGGAATTGCTGGATTTTATTCCCTTCTTTTAATATTTTTCTAAAACTGTAACTTAATGTAAAATAATTAAATGATTGATATTATTGATTTTAATCTTTATTTGTAATTAAAGATACACGCATCTAATAAGATGATTTTCTTTTAAAAAGAATAAAAATTGATTGAATTTTCCATGCTTTTCTTTTAAAAAAATATCTATAAATTACATATTGTTTTAAAAAATAAAGTTGTGATTCAATTGAAGGTTTACTAGAAAACTTCATCAATCAAACGATTATTATCAATTTTTTATATCAAAAATCGAATTTTTTCTAGAAAAATTAATATTTAAATCTATTAATTTGCAAATAATTACGCATTATAAAAAATTAAAAATGAAGAAATCTCTTGAAAATATTTTAACAAATAAATTAAAAAAAACAATAAGACTTTCAAAAATTAGAAACAATTTTTTCCTCTTTAAAACTCTAAAATATAATTTTCCCCTAATATATTATTTCTCGAAAATTATAAATAAAAAGAAAAAAATACTTTTCAGTGTGGTTTAACAATAATGAGGAAATGGTATTTTTTATTATGGAAAGACTTGACGAATATTTTTAATATCTGAAGTAACAGTTGATATTGCCTCTTTTATTTTAAGAATTTTAATTTGACTATTTATATCTGCATTTTTAAAATCCAACTTATGCTTTGCAAGGTCATCGAAAATACATATGCCAACAATTTGCCACTTAATTAAAAAAAGTTTATTATCTGAATTTTACGTGATTTTTTATAGCATTAATCTTTTTTGTTCATGGAATATTTTGTAACTATTTTTCATTCCCATCTTTATGTAATTATGATTGCAGTATTTTTTTGTTATTTTATCTTTACAATCATAATAAATTATTTTTTATATATTCAGAATTTAATTTAATCGAACAAGTTAATAAAGTTTTATTTCGTATTCGTTATTCTGACAATGAATTTGAGGTAATATTCAATATCGGATACAATATTAAATGCCTAATAAATTTAAAAAAATAATATAAAAGTGCAAAATTTCAATGTATTACATCCTCTATAAAGTCAAAGTTAAGCATAATTTTAGTTAAGTAATTTTTATTGCAATTTCAAGAAATTCTTTTTTATTGTGAAAGCCAAAGGAATAATCACATTGCCCTTAGATAAACGTGCAGATAATAGAGGTTTCAGTTAACTTTTGTTTCATAAGCAAAGGAATTTCTATTCAGATGATTTTTTTCATAGAAATCATATACTTTTTTTAAATATAATTCTTCAAAAAGTCAAACGAACGTCATTTAACTCTCATAAGGTGCATTGTACTAAGATAATTTTGAAACCCGTTGAACATCTTTGTGCAGGGAAAAAAGCTATGACGTCATAGGTAAGTATAAGACAAAGAATTGTTAAATGTCGTATGGTATAAGCAATTACTTTTTAACACATGAATGGACACGTTTGATGAGAAAAAATATATTAACTAAATTAGAAACTTTCTGATTTGTCTTTAAGCTTTTAAGAAGTTTTTATGCACTATATTAAAACTTTCTGAGTATGTATGAAGTACAAGGGCAAATCAAAAATTCTTTGCGCCTATTTTTTTAGCCAAACTAAGGATGTAAATACAAAGGAAACATATACATTCCCAGCAGTGAATGTTCCTTGAACCGTACCAGCCGTATCTGCCTTTTGCTCCGATGAGCGGCACTGCTATCAGTCATTTAAGATGGTGGTCGTTCTTCAGACGTCCACAGCTTACGAGCAGCGAAGTGTTATTCGTTTTCTATGGAGCAAGGGACAAACGCCCATAGCAATTAACAGGAAAATGCACCTCACGTAAGGGGAAAAGTGTCTCTCTTTGAGAAGTGTTCATTGGTGGTATCGTGAGTTTCAAAAAAGTCGTAAGGACTTGAATGAGAATGAGCTTTCACTTGGAAAATCTGGAACACCCACCTTACAGTCCAGACCTTGCTCCCAGGGATTTTCACATTTTCGGTTCACTGAAAAAGTTTCTGGTAGGACAGAAATTTACTTGTGACGAAGAAGCCAAGAACACTGTCCTACGGTGGTTCCACAGGCAGCCGAAAGAATTCTACCCCAGGGGGATCTCTAATTTAGTCGTGCGATGGGACAAAGGTCTGAACCGGCGTGGTGACTATGTGGAGAAATAATGTAAGGTATGTAGTACACTACATATATTTGTAAATATCTGTATGTACCTGTTTTTGGCAAATAAAAGATAGGCGCAAAGACTATTTGATTTGCCCTCGTATTATGTAAGTTTTTTCTTTCTATCCTTTTTAATCGGAATTTTATCCTATTTTTTTAAAATATTGCTTACGTTTTTAAAATTACAGGAAACTAAAAGAGGAAAGCCAGAGTTTTCTAGGCACAAAATATTTAAAATTGTTGCAGCAGTTATTCATTAGTTTTGAATTATGAATATGCAAAATTTATGAGATAATAACTATAACTTAAAATGCACGCCGAATCTGTTTTAAGCAAAAATTAAACTAAGCAAAAGAAATAAATTACTGGCTTTAGATATACATTATTATATTCTCATTTAAAATTATCCAATATAAAGAATAATATATCTCTTCCTAACACCATAATAAAAGATATCACATTCTGTTCTAATAATTTTGCAAAATAAGTCATATTATTTTCTAAATTTCGTTTTCAAAACAATTATAATAGTAGAATTTGTACAAAATAAAACATCAAAGATCCAATAAAAACGCTTATTTTTTTTAAATACTTGTAGTAGATATTACATACGGCCAAAAGGTCATTTAAAAGACATGATATTACCTGCTAAAAAGCTAATAATAGATTTAATACACTTCTTTTATGTTCCGATAAAATTATTATATTTTTAAAAAAATATATAGGAATATAAATTATACGTCGAATTTGTTTTTAAGCAAAAACTATATAAAACGATAGAAATAAATTGAGAAATTATTATTTATGGGTTATAACTGTTATATTCCTATTTGAAAAAGTTATAATGAATTTTATGTCTTTTCTTAAAATTCTTATAAAGGCATTACATTCTGTATTAATATTCTTGCAAAATATGTTATAATCTGGTTAAAAGTGTTAAAAAACAATTGAAAATACAGGAATCGTAGGAAATATATAAAAAAGAATATAAACAATCAAGCAAATAACAAGGCATTAAAATAAATAATAAAAATAATGCAACATTTTCATCTAAGCTCTAATAATGGATATTGAATGTTTTAAGATACTTGTTAAAATTATCATAAATGGTTGGAAGCTCATTTAAGAGACAAGGTATTCCCAAATAAAAATTCATTAAAAGATTTAATACTCCTCTCTTAAGTTTTTATAATTTTTATTACTTTCTATATAAAATATATATGCATTTAAATTGTATGTCAAATCTATTTTAATAGGTATAGGGAAATAAATCTGTAAATTTTTGTTTTTAGACTTTTATATTTCCAACTGAAACAATTATACAGAACAATATATCCTTCCTAAATCTCCAATAAAAAAATCTCAATATACTTCTAAAATATTTTATATTCTTTTGAAAAAGTTTTTACAAAAAAAGTAAAAAAAAAAAAAAAAAAAACAGGAACTGTAGGAATAAAATAGCACAGAATGTTTATCTAAGATGTAATAAAATATTATATATATTTAAAAATACTTGTAAAAGATATTATATTTGGCCAAAAGTTCATTTATTATACAAGTTATTTTCTTTTCAAAAAAGATACAATATTTATCTCATGCTCTAATTCTATTTTTAATATTACTTCTAAAGTTCTTATGATGTGTAGAAAATGAAATAATGTTACATGCTTGGTTTTTATCTTTAATTTTTATTTAATTAAACTACATCAACTGAAATGTGAATTAATTATAATAAAGATATTAGATAAAAAAATAAGTCCTATAAGAATTTTTAAAAAATATCTTAAATGTGTTTTGTTGAAAGAGCTTTTTTCTTTCTGTCATTTCTAAGAAATATTTTTATTATTGAAATGATTTTTAGCTGTAATTCCATTTTAACTAAAAAATCAATAAAATATTCTAATAAAAATTCTAAAAACACTAAAAAAATTATTCCATAAATATTCTAAAAACATTTTCATAATTTATGTAAACATCTTGTTTGGTTATTAGATCTGGCAAAAGAAAAAAAAATCATACAGCAAAAAAAAATTAAAATATAATCAACCTTTATCCTTATTTCACGTAAGTATTTATTCAAATCCACATTACATTAACAGAAAAAAAACCACACCAACTAATTACAGTCAGCACAAGCATATAATTTTTTTGCGTAACATTTAATTAATTTCGTTCCATTGCATATTTACTATTTGGTTGAATCAAGAAATGACGCTTTTGCCTTCCTCTAAGATCTCCGCTTCTAATACGTTTGTTGTTTCCTAGCAATTTGCAATCTTTTATGAATTTCCCTTTTTTTTTATTAGTTGAGAGAAAATAATTTGCTTGATATGTTTCCTTCTGTAAGCAGGGGATTTTTCTAATTCCTTTCCCCGAAATAAAAACGAACACAATCCTTAATTGCTTGTTGAAAAATTCTATTCAATCGCTTAATGATTGGTATGTATACAAAAATCTACTCTCTTAAACGAAAGTTTTAATTGAATGCGTTTAGTTAAATGATATAGATTACGAAGCGAAGCAGCTATTTCGTATTTTCTTGGATTTTTTTTCGTTGGAAAGCAAATATTTTCTACTTTATCGAGATTTAACCTAGTTTCGTATTCCCATTTTCTGCATAGTAACGAAAAAATAACTTGATTAAACGTAATGTAGTAAGAAAAGCTTATAGAAGAAAATGCTTCTTTCATTAAATTCGAATGTAACATATATTTATTTTGAGTTGTTTTTTTTTCTGTAAAGATGAGATTCCGTTATTTTCATTTAAGTTTTCGTAACCCTGGTTTTAAAGAAATACGTTAGAGTAGAAAAATCTATCGCAAATATTAGGATACTAAGTTGGTTAGGAAGAAATGTCATTTCATGAAAATATTGCAAAAAAATTCTTTTGAAAATGTAACGATACTAAATTAAAATATCTTTAACATTTCAAGTAGATATTATTAAAAAAAATCATTCGCAAATGTAAAGATGCTAAGTTAGAATATCTTTACCATTTCAAGTAAATATTATTTAAACATTTTTTCTCAAGGGTAAAGATACTCAGTTAGAATGATACGTTTACCATTTCATGCAATTATTACACATAGGACCCAATACTCCGAAACCTCAGTAAACTATTCCACTTATAAAAAAATCTATATAAATAAAAAGGAATAGTCAAATGTGCTGCTAAGCACAAAACTCGAGAACGACTTGAGCAAATAGGCTAATTTTTTTTATCATGTCAGAACATGATGTTGCTTTTGGTGTCAATAGAAATCCGTACAAGAAAAATAAAAATTTTACTATCTGCACACATAATCTGAAAAAAAATCAGCTTTTAATAACGCCTTGAAATTGCATTTAAAAAAACTCTGATTAAAAAATATTAAGTTAATGACTACAGCAAATAAAACCTAGAAAAATGTCATTTTGAGCACGTGATTACATGAAATGAAATGAATAGGAAATGCGATATTTTTTTAAACAATCAATGCGAGACAAAGTTTTTCGGATCGTTTGCAACACGAAAGTGACTCATTCGATGAAACAATTAAAATGAATAAAAATACAATTTAACTTGCACGAAAACGTGGTGATTGGCCGTTCGAGAATTGATGTTCGGGCATAATAAATCCCAGGTTTGAGTCCTGGTTCGGGCATGGGTGTTCTTCTGTGTTCTATCCATAAGGTGATTGAATGTGTACCCCCTGTTAAAAGGGGCTGTGAAAGCGAATGTGATGAGTGAGTAGCAAAAATCGTACTCTCGTCCCCAGTTGGCACTACTGCGAAAAATAGACGCTGATTAGGCTTAAAACTCTGACTACCTCAGCGAACTTGTCTATGGAGAAAATGTCATAAAACACAACAACAACAAAATACGAGTCGAAAAAGTTCTATGTAAAATATGGAAAATGTTGTGGTGAAAGCTTTATAAGCTAGATAACTTTCTGATTGAAGTACACTTTTGCACAAACGGATATGTAAATCGGGAACAAACCCTCAGATTGCGAGGTCGGGACTAGAGCAATCCGTATCTGGTTTTGATGATCCTGGTTAGATTTCTTTCTTTCACACTTCAAACAAATATTTCGTATTGCTGTCGTTACTCAAAAAGTTCCGTAAATTTTATTATTAACAAATATGTCAAATGAAACAAATATGAATTTTTAAAAATAATTTAAGTTTTTTTTTTTCCAAATCCACGGAAATTTTTTTGAATATTTATTTTCATTTACTTGTTACTTGCTTACAAAGAAAGAAATTCGTGGCTTGATGAAATTTTTTTGTTTTGCGATGGGAACAGTTAGCATAATTTCAAACGCATGCGTATGAGTAAAAAAGAATTTTTTTAGTTGCGTACAATTTTAACTACTTCAAATACCGAGGTTTTTATGCTAGCTATTAAAAATTATTTCCCAATTTTCGGAAACACTACATTTTACATTACGCAAAAACATCTCTACCATTTACTATTTATGAAAATATTAAGAAACCTCCATTTAAGGAAATTAACCTTTTCCCAATGTATTCGAATGTTATATTTAACCGCTTTAATTTAGTTTCAAATTTTCAAAGCCAAATTTTAAACCCGACTTATCACTCCTTTTCTGGTGAGATTTAGAAATTTGTATACTTTTATGATCTCGATGACAATATACTGCTTTAATTTTTTTATAATTAGGTATCACTAAAAAGATCAATTTAATAAAATTTTTATTCGTACATCAGGAAATGAATTTGTAAAAAGTTATTTAAAAAATGCGCAAAATTCAAAACATCGAATGAAAATAACTATTATATAAATATATACGATCGTAAATTTTAAGTTATCATGTGAGAACATTATTTTTTTTTGGCATTATTTATCTTAATTAATTTGTCATTAAGCAATTTAAACCATTGTGGGACATTTAGGAGACTTCTATATCGGTCTCTATCTTTCTATAATATATTAAAATTGGTATTTATAGATACAGATATTTTTTTTAAACTTTCATTTTCAATATTTCTAGCTAGAAAATAAAGTTTTGAAGCTCGCTCGATTTTTAGAGGAAATAACAGCTATGATGACATAGTTCTCCGTCAGTCTTTTAAAAACCCAACTTACGTTAAAAAACATAATTAATAATAACTCAATAATGGTAAAAGAAGGTAAAAATGTATTTTGCCCCTAAATTTTATATACATCTAAACCTTCTAACTAAAAAAACCATGTCCTCATATGATAAAAAAGAAAAAAGTAATAACATTTTTTCCAACTTTCATTATACTAATAAAAGAATGTTTTCAAAAAGGTTTTAGTTACATTTTATATAATAAAGTTTTGGGCGTAATAATAGAATACAGTAAAATTCGATTTCATCACAATAAAAATTGGATTTTAAAAACCGTGTTTAAGAAAGAACGGTTAAAGAGTTACCGATAATTATTAAAATAAAAATGGCAACCGAAGATTTATTTTTAATATTTGATAGTTATAGAAAATAACACAAAATAAAAGACTTTAAACTTTGTATCAACAAGATATTCATAACGATTAAAAGCCTTAATGATTTCAAAAGTAATATTTTTGATAAAAACATGTATTATTTGAGTTAAATAAAGTTCATATAAAAACATATATAAAAATTCTATATAAAATCCTATGATGGAAACTGTAAAAACTTCACGAGAAATGCTATCTGACTTATGAATGTGTACTGTCTAGATGTTGAGTTTATATTTCACTGTTGATTCTCTATTTGACTAAGGAAACTATGAGAAGCATTTATCTGAATACATATTGAAATATTTTCTAGTACTAACTAGGAAAAATCTTCTATTCATGTTCTAGAATATACATTCTCCGTCTGGAATATTGCTTTTTAAACATGAGCAATTTTATTCATTTTATGTTCATCTAAACATACCAGACATTTTCTGTTAAATTAAAACATCTTGAAAAAAAGAACGTTTTGAATAGATCCTGAGGAAATGCATCAATTTTTACTATCTGTCTAGTTCATTAAAATTTCAAAAATGTCGTATTGAATTTTTTAAATATTGATATACTTCTACTTTTTTAAGTATTAGTGAGATTTATTATAAATATATATTTTCAAATAATTAGATATCATCAAATATTTTAAAACTTGTTTGAATAAAACTGCTTGAATTGCTTTCATAAGTTTTCATGTATAAATCATTTAAAAACTGCATAATTCTTTTTGAATTCAATATAAATATTAGTGTCATTCACAATAAGTCTTATGAATTTAATTCTATATAGAAAATTAATGCAAAGATATTTTAATAAAGATTTTATAGGAAAATATAGATATTTACATTAAATACATAGTTGTGATATACGAATTTTTTGAAAATATTCTGATAATCAGAAATTAAATTTATTTTAATTTTGAAGTACATGTATTTAAATAAGGATATATAAATTAAAATCTTTCAGACGATATTTAAATTGGATCCGTAGTCATGGTTACAATGCAAATAAACAGCAAGCTTATTCACTAGTAAAAAATATTGAAAAAGACAGCTTGAAATTTTTTCTTTACTTTAGAAAGCATTATATATTCGTTTTTATATCAGTTTAGTTAATAGATTAATGGTCGTTATATTGATCTTTAAAGAAAATCAATTTAAAATAGTTAAATTTTAACTATTTTATTTTCGGATCACACGGATCACAGAGTTTATTTTAAAATGTTGAAAAATTATAATTATTATGTCAAGTGCATATATGATATTTATTTTGACATGCATTTTACTTGTAAAATTTCTTTTGTCTAAGTCTGTTTATTTCTAAATTCGATAACTTAAAATTGAGCTCAATAATTTACTGATTTTTAAGTAGAAAAAAAATACCACCAGCTATTTAGAAATTAGGTATTTTTAGTTACATACTACAATTAATACAAACTGGTTCCCATTGGACAGTTCCTAGTGTCCAATGTACATTATGAGATTCTTCTTTTAATAAAATTGTTTTAGTTTCATATTTTAACATGTTAAAATTTAATTTTAGATTAATATATATATATTTAATTTAATTAACTTTGCCAATGTATTTATTATCATGTCAGAACATGATGTTGTTTTTGGGTTGATGTTTTTGGCATCGAAAAAAGTCCGTAGATGAAAAATAAAGATTTTATTATCTCCACGAGCATCTCAAAAAAATCAGCTTTTAATAACGTTATTACATCCCATTTACAAAAACTTTGAATAAAAAAAAAATAACAAGTTAATGACTAAAGCAAATAAAACCTAGAAAAATGCTATTTTGAGCACGTGAATATATGAAATGAATTAAATAGGAAATGCGAGAAAAAGCTTTTTGGATCATTTTGCGATACTAAAGTGACTCATTCAATGAAACAATGAAAATGAATAAAAATATAATTTTACTTGTACGAGCACGTGGTGCTTGGCCGTTCAAAAATTATATTCTGACATGAAACATTGAAATATTCATAGTAGATTTCAATTTTTAGTATTTTTAATTAGCTTTGCTAAAGTATTTATTTTTATTTATTTATCAAGACTTCAGAACGTCTAAATCTGTAGTAATAGTAATTGAGGATACTTGATTTATAAATATTGTATTAACAAAGTCAACCCAATGATACATATGGAAACGTGATATATATTTCTATATAGATTATATTTGATAAAGAATAATATTATCCTATTATTTTATTATTTGTAAAATTATTTATTCGGTAATTAAGAATATAATTTTTTTTTCATTCGACTTGCTTACTATCCTTTCTCAGCCCTGTGATCTAAGGTAGTTATCTAGTCTTGTTTAGTTTAAAATTTTCCATGGCCGCTGGACTAAAGAAACTATCTATAGAATGTCATAAATTACTTCTTAATTTTAATCAGTGTTATTTTTCTTTTTTGCCAGAAGTATCAAATTGCCACTGGAAATTTCATACCACTTATGAAGCGAATTTCTAATGAATAAAATTCCAACGCCATATGGAAATATCTATTAAGGAAATTCCAATGTCATAAATAAAATTTGTCATAAATAAAATTTCTAATTAATTAAATCCCAATGTCAAAGTACATTCATAATTACAGAAATTTCAGTTCTATAAAGTAAATTTCTAATTAATAAGACTCTAATACCCAAATTAAAATTTCTGATTAAAGTAATTTCACTTCTATTCTTCTATAAAGTAAATTTTTGATTGATGAAGCTCAAATTCCCTAAGTAAAATTTCTAATTAAGGAAATTCAAAAGAAAAAGTAAATTTCTAATTA
>JAOUZG010052667.1:16150-37932 GCA_026289955.1 Argiope argentata
TATATTATATTATATTATATTATATTATATTATATTATATTATATTAGCCCCCTAGCTCATAAATAAATTCATATAAGGTTTTAAAATTTTGTGTATAATCTCCTATAGTGTTGTTCCTAATGCCTGTAAAATTTCAAATTTCTAAAGTGAAAATTGCAAAAAGTCATTTTAAAGTTCCCTGGTCGCCTAAGTAATTTTATTTGGAATTAAAAATAAAACGACAGAATGAATTATATTTATTCAGGCAAAAAGGGATTGTATTAATCATAGTTTGATTCATTAAATGTACTCTTTAAAATCTGCGATATCTTATAAAGATATTTATCCTTATAAATTTTTAAAGATATTATTAACTTTTTATAAATATTCGGAATTCGAACTTGCAGCCTAAGGGATGTGAATCATATGCTCTACCAACCAGACTATCATAGCCTTAGCAATGTACAATGTATGCCTTGAACGGAAAATGTATTATAGGCAAACATTACCTGTTGTGGACTGAATGGAAAACACAAAGCGAGACCAAAGATTCAAAAATGACTGACAAAATATCAAATGAGAGTTTAGTATCAGCCACTGGTGATTGACACGTCTGAACGGAAAACTCAGTATCCGTCACCGGTGATTGACGTGGTGGTTAGCATGTTAAGAATGGTATAGTTACCTAGAACTTGCAGAATAATAATCTTGCTGAGTCCTGCAGCAATTCCATTGGTCGCCTGGCAAAGATAAGAGCCCGCGTCGGATTCTTCGACGTCGGATAACACCAGTGTTCCGTTATTGAAGCGATGGGCACGGGGATTGGAATGCACATACGTAAAGTCACCACTGCTGCTTTCTAAAAAGGGGAAAAAATAAGAAACAATTTATTATGGGGTATGGAGCAAATTTGGTATGGGATTTTTTAACTATAAGTGCAAAGTTGTGTCTAATTTTTATTTCAATTGGTCAATTCTCGTGATTCGGATTCGGCATTCAAATTCGAGATCCGGATACAATTTGTAGCATCGCATAGATTAATCGTCAAATAATGCACCAAAAATGACTCGATAGATTCAATAAAAGTAATAAATCCGGACCAAAAAATAAATATTTTATAACTATTGTACGTGAAAGACATGTAAGCCATTCTACTGGCCTGGCAAGTTTATTTTCTCTGGCTTTGTTATTATTTAAAATCACTATTTAGATGCGAGGTACTTTTCCGTTAGTCGGGTGCAAGCGAAAAATTGCGAAATAAGAATGAATTCCGTTGATTATTTTGTCATTCGCACCGCTTATCGGCTCGACTCGCATTTTGTACACGATTAGAGATATATGCGCCCGGCTAACGGAAAAGTACCAGAAGCGATATTTGCGAATGAGTTCAAATATTTTTCAAAACCAGTGGACCGATAATATATGATACAAGATAGTAAAAAAGATTAAAATGAAATCTTTTATGCATATTTTAATGTATCATGTCAGAATATAATTTCTTGAACGGCCAAGCACCACGTGCTCGTTCGGGTTAAATTATATTTTTATTCATTTTAATCGTTTCATTGAATGAGTCACTTTAGTATTGCAAGCTATCCAAAAAACTTTGTATCGCATTTATTGTTTAAAAAAAATATCATACTTCCTATTTATTTCATTTCATATAATCGCGTGCTCAAAATGACATTTTTCTAGGCTTTATTTGCTGTAGTCATGAAATTATTTTTTAAAGTAAGAACTTTGGTAAATGAAATGGCAACACATCATTAAAAGCTGAATTTTTGAGATGCTCGTGTAGATAATAAAATTTTTATTTTTCACCTACGGATTTTTGCTGAAGCCAAACCAGTGGGAGTCCCCAAAACAACATCATGTTCTGACATGATAATGACATTATAAAAATCTGTAATCCTATAAAAACATTCTAAACTGCGAAAAACCTGAGATGCAATAAAAAATGAACCGATCGTCATCCCGCAGAGATCGCGGAAAATGCAATTGGATGGGTTAGAGACTATGCGAGAAAGTTTTGGGGAGACAATTCCCACTGTATTTTAAATTAAAATATCTCAAAAAATAAAAAACTTATAAATTTGATATTAATTAAGACTTGATTTCATCTTACATCAACATTAGGTTTATTTTTTCTGAGTATCAAAATTAGTGAACATCGAAATGTTATTAATAACTTTTCTCCTGGCCTTTTATTAAGTAGATTATTCATAATTAGGTAGACAAATACCTTCATTAACGTCATCTCGGTTCGCTAAAATAAATTTTTTACAATTTTTCAGCGTTTTAATCAATAAATCTTATCGTTTGTTCTTTCTCCTGTTTTGATGTAACCTCCAATCTAATTATTATCGTTGAGGGAGATAGAAAATACAGTGAATAAAAAATAATCAAAATGGAAAATATCAAGGGCTTTAGAGAGTTTTATAAGATTTAATAAATTGTTGAAGTGGATTAACGAATGTAGAAATGAACCAGTCCACAGCTTTATTAAATTTTTCGAAATATCTTTGAGCACGTGAGGTGAACGAATCATTCTTCTATTTTCCTTATTTTGATTCAATTTGTTTCGGATTATGACGCCAATTGTTTTCATTATCCTCTGAAAATATTGTTTCATTTTATTAACAAAGTTAGTATAAAGGATACTTAATAATTTACAATGTGTTGTTTTTTCGAATTCATCGAGAATATTTCTCTAAAATTATTCTTTGCCCAACCCTAATTCGCATAGCAAGATTTTTCTATTTTATGTTGCAAGAGGAAATTATTTTATTATGTCGTGTACGACTAATAGGATTATTGCAATTATCAAAGAGAAATATGAATTTTCACTAATTTCCACTATGGTTGAGTTCTAACTGGTATAATTGATCATTGGCCATGACACAGCCCTTTCTGTGACGAGTACGTCCCGATATTGATAAGAGACAGAGAGAATTGCAATCACAACATAATGTTTGCCAAACGTTTTTCATTTTTATTAATGGCCTTCTGTATATTAAAGGTGCCACACCTACATTACTGAGCACTAGACTGAATATCAAATTCAGCAGTTTCATGGGCATTATTGATATCTTTATTGAACTGATAGCTTGCCGACTCTTTGATGACAAAATTTCTGCCTTGGAGGACAAAATAAAAGGTGCAGACTATTCAAGATTCTTGGAGATAGCTAATTAAGCATGTAATTCCAGATTTTGGAACTCCCTATGCTCTGTATTAAAATCTTAGAAATATTATCAAAGATGTCAATTGAGTCTTGCACAAGCGAGTAGTTGAACAATCTCTCAAACAAATTCCTTCCTAGCATTTGGTGTTCTTTTAAGTTGTTTATTACCAATTTACGTCAAGTGTGTTGATGTCTACTTCAAATATTACCCTGTGTACACTTTGCCTAGTTTTTGTAATCTCCGTGTCTTTCATTATTTGTATCGAACTTGTTGGACATTTATTATATAGTCTACAGATGGATTTTGACTGTTTCTATAACAATACCATAATTATCCTGAATATTGTAAAATATTGTGTGGTATTACGTATCACACTATTCTAAAGCTTGCAATGTGTTTTATCACATTTCTAAATAAAAGAAGACTTTAGAATATACTAGTTTAGAATGGAATTTAGAATAGTTTTGGTGCACTATTCTAAAGAGTGCTGTTACTTTGCCATAGAACAGAAGCAATTCAAGGGCAAGTTATCATTAGCTTCACCATCGGTCAGCGATATCGTAAATTTGTGATGGAACTTCTGATATATACTTTCTTAAAGCTAATCTAACAAACGATCAAAGGATTTAAATTCAAAGAGAATTATTTGCTGAACTTTACCTAATCATCAATAGATATAAATTTGGCGATTGTTTTAGAAAAAGCCGTTTTAATATAATAGAAATAAACCACTCCTAATAAAAGTCGATATCATACTATATATGCTTTTGATATATTTAATGACATGACAACATTTCAACTAAAGAGAGAAAGTTAGAAATGTTTTCTGTGTAATATTTTAGATATTTATATTCATAATGTTAACCATTTTGTCATATATTTCAAAGATTTTGAAATGAGTTTATCAAATAAAGTAAATAATTACTAATATTTTCTTATATTATTATATATAGCTTTTAATATCGGCCTGCTATTTTTAACATTATCCTAGTAAATTGTATAAGCAAACTGAAATAATATTGCCAATTTACTGTAACTAAATTCTTCTTATTATAGCTGTCTTCATTCAAAGATTAAAGCAATGGAAATTATGTTTTTAGCATATTCTATAGGGTAATTTTGATTCATATGTAACACTAATTCAAAATCAAATGTAATTCAGATTTGATAATTTTATAGTTATTTACTATTTAGTTTTATAATAATTAATACAAATTTTAATAATTAATCATACTGAAAAAACTTTTAAATTATATTAGGCTTAATTCCAGTCTATTCTTCTGTCTCTCATATACTTCTTTGAATTGCATATAAATTGTCAATTAATATTTCCATATAGCATATATTAGTTAGTAATATATTAACGATATTAATTGCATATTTCTTCTCAAAATAAATTTTTCTTAATCAGATGATAAATGATTTTTTCTCATATTTGTTAAACGCAAACATTTTGAAATATAAATAAAAGGAAACGATATTTTTTAAACAAAACAGATTGAAAATTTGTATTATTTTCAAAAATTTTATTCAAGTTTAAAGAATTTAGATTAATGAAACATTTTAATAATTTTTTTAAAAATAAAGAAATTATTTCTGAAAGTGCCGAAGTATTTTAAAAGAATCGATTAAAGACAATATCAAAAATTTATTTGAAGAATCAGAATGATCTCTGAATTATTATATATGAAATTCAAATAAATGTATTCTTTTTTTATATTTTCATATTTTATGAAAAAGAATAAAGAAAAAAAATAGCCAGATGACTTATAACATTTATATATATATAATGAATATAAAAATGTCCATTCTCCTGCTGTTTACTTTTCAATTGAGTTAAGATAAATGATTTTGTGGCAACTTTAGAAAATATTAAAAACAACAACTTACTTTGAAAAAAAGGAGGAACGTTTTATAGAACGTTTGACCTCAATAAAAATATCATTTATCACTTGAAAGAAATAATGGAGTTATCGAAAGGGTAGTTATGAGAAATTTTTCGTTTCATCCATTTGGTTCACAGAATACTTTTTTTTTTGAATTTACGATATTTTCCAAGAAAACTCAGTTTATTTCTAGTATCACAATAAATATACTGAAATTTTTAAATAAATGAAAAGTAATTCTGTATATCTTTTTAAATATAAATCTTCATAGCTTTTTTCCGAAAATTATTTTCATAAAATATAAATATCTAACCAAAATATTTTATGAAAAATTCTGTGAAGAATTAAAAAGGAATGAATCGTTCATTTACATTTATAAACATTTAAATTGATTAATCAAGTTAAAATTGCGAAAAATTTAACATCAGACTTCTTTTATTGTCATTTGATTATTTTTATTAATAATAAAGATCATAAATAGGAATAGATATTGAATAAATCAATTTGATAATTCGCTATTAATTTTTTTCAAGCTTTTATTTGGTAAAAGTAGATACGATTGTTTCAAGAATAACTTAATCTTATACAGTAATAATTGCTTTATCAGTTCATTTAAAAATAATTGCTTCATCAATCATTTTTACATTCTATAAACAATTAATTTATCAGATAATTTTCCCTTATCAGCCGGTTGCCTTTTTTAATCACTGTAATCAGCTTTATAAAAGATGTGATTGTTTAAATCCCTTTGGATAAAAAGATTCATCACCTACAATCATCCATTTGTACTGATATTTTAATATATAATGCAGTAAAAGTAATAATGAATTTGAAAGATAAAAATCACATGAAAATCTTTGACATTGAACCCTTTATATATTTATTGTTATGAATTGGAAATTTTGGTCCATTCTGCATCTTGATAAGAAAGATAGTCTTACATGCCTCAATAACCCTCGGGCTTATTGACATTCGATGACTTGGAGGTTATTTTGGTGTCAATATTAAAGATCCAGAATATTCGAGAATTTTAGTGATATCTTCATTAGAATTAATATTTAGTCCTGGTTTTAGAACTTTCGATGCTTTGTTAAAGATGTTATGAAAATTTGAGAAACGGAGTCTAAAGTATAGACGAATCAAGAGGCATGAGTAAATGTATGAAGTCTTTCTGAGAATCTATTAGGGTTTTTTTCATTACCGATTTGCTAGTTGTAGCTGCTGTTTACTGCACCTGCTTTTTTTTTATGTATTTTTAAGATGTTTATGTCATAGGTATTCCTGCTGTTTTTTAGTGTGTAGAATAAAGAATCTCTATCATTTACTGCACCTGTTGGATTTTAACGTACAACTCACATAAAAAAAATTTAGTTTTAAGAACAATTAATATTTTAATAAGATGCCATATAATTATTAATTTATAGAAATTATTAAGTCAAAGGTTTAAATAAGCCAATATCAGGTAGCAATGTTTCAGTATTTTACTTTTCGGTAAATATAACAATCTAAATCTGTTAATAAACATTTAGCAGAAGATTATTTTCCAGACATTTTATAACGGCTATTATTTTTACTTCAATTAAAATATTATTAAAAAGTGAAAGCAGACGATTTTTTCTTTGATAAATATTTTTTATTAATATTGTTTCGTTTCTTTTTTTGTATAATAGCTGTTGATCAATTGCAAAACTTTTGGTATTTTGCAATGGTTTTGTAATATATGCTATTAAGTTGAAAGAATAAACAAGCCTTTGGAATTCTAAAATGCTTGGAGTACTATTTTAGTTTTTAAGAATTTAAGATGCTCTGAAAGATATAGTTTAAAGCTTAATAAAACGTGTAGTTTTCTAGAAACCATGCAAAACTTACGGTCTTGGTTCGAGACAATAACAAGAGACTAGGGTTTAACCTTTAGTGTTCGGTCATTTGTTTGTGGGTTAAGACGTGGAATTCATCAGAAGGGAATTCCGACATAAGATACATTGCTAGCATTTTAACTACATTTGAAATTGAGAATTTTACTTCAAAATAGAACTCCAGTTCATACTTTAAGGCAAACAGGGACCTTTAAAATGACATTTTGCAATTTTCACCTTAGCAATTTGAAATTTTGCGGGCATTAAGAGTAACACTAAAGGCGATATCAAACAAAATTTTAAAGTATTATATTTACTTATTTATGAGTTGGGGGAAGGTAGTATAATATAATATTAGCGATAAATAACGTTAATGAAAAATGTTCCAGGCGTTCCAAATTTGTTCGAAAGCGCTCCAATTTTTATTATTATTTACTCTAACCCTTTTGAAACCAAAGTTGGGATTAATCTTGTAAATTGAATACAAAATATCAAAATTAAATAATGTAATAATTCAAAACTACTTAAACTTTTTAAATAATCAGTTGTTGTGAGTTATTATATTAGTTAATTTTGATATTTCACACTTAGACTTAAAGATTAATCCCAAATTCTGTTTCAAAAGGATTAGAGTAAGTAATAATAAAAATTGGAGATCTTTCGAACAAATTCGGATTGCCTGGAACATTTTTCATTAACGTTATTTATCGATAATATTATAATATATTAACCCCCCTAACTCATAAACAAATTAATATAATGCGTTAACATTTTGTGTGTCATATACTGTAGTGTAACTCTTAATGCCTGTAAAATTTCAAACTGCTAAGGTGAAAATTGCAAAAAGTCATTTTAAAGGTCCCTTAGTTGCTTTCATAGAAGAAATTAAATACCTGTTTCTCAAATAAACAATAAAAAATGCTTTAACCCTCTAAGGGTTATGCACGTATTTCTACGTAGCCGCAAGACGTCACGGCAAGGGCGCTGCACGTATTTTAACGTAGGCTAAAAGTCGACACTCTTTCGCTGTGCACGGAAAATAACGTAGGGGGTTGTCGGTTCTCCTAGCGTTGCCGACGCATTTTAACGTTTTTCTTTCCCCCAACAAGTTTGGACATCTTTATGGATCGGAAGGGAGTCAGCACAATGGATGTTTTACGACCATTCAAGGAAGCCAAAGGAACTGAGGGCTCGAAGAGCCCTTAAGGGCAAAAGGGCGTTTTGAATGGTCACGGAGTAAGAGAGGAACAAGATATCAATGAATAAAAGAGGAACAAAAAAGTTTCTCAAATTGTGTGTCCCATAAGCGTCTGTGTGTACTTAGATTTAATTTGTATTTAGTTTCAATAGTATTTCTTGGATAAAGCTTATTTGAACAAAATTTTGTTTTAAAGTTCCATTGAATTTTTATTCAGAATGCGGTTTTATGCTCTCTTGTGATTAAACATCGCACTGAAGCATTAGAAACTCAGAAGGAATATATTTGAAAAATTGCTATCAATATATAATTAATAAATTAAATATATTTCGTATTTACAATTAAACTATTTTTTAAATGAAAATTTATGTTTTTTACTCTAATCTCTACCTCCAATTATTTTTCTTCGCTCAACGTAAACAGATGCGATTGAATTTTGTGTTTTAAAGTAGCCTAAATTTTGAAGAATATAATAAAGTATACTGTTTTATTGTTTCTCTTTTCAGATTTATATTGTGTAATAGCATGAAATTATGTGTTCGATTTTTTATTATGCAACTACTTTTTAAAGTTGTATACTGAACGGAATGAAATAATCTCTTTCAAATTCATAAAAGAAACAATAAAAACATTTTTTTAATTATTTATATCTGGGAAGTTTAGTTATTAATGCTTAGATATTTACTAATATTATTAACAATTAATATTTAACTTTTAATACTACGTTATTAGTATTTATACCTTGATGTAGATAAAAGAAATAGCAAAATAAATTAAATTAAATGTTTGAAAATTTTTAACTGAATCCATTTTAAAAGTTTTGACTCTGTAAACTATCTTAACAATTTTTTTAATAGTTTATCAAAGAAGATACTTTTCTTAGATAAAACGGTAGATATATAAAATTTTTAAAAAACTCAAAAATTCTGCATTTATTTTACAGTTTTTAAGCAATTTTTTCTTTGTTATGCTAAAGAGACTTCTTCATTAGAGGCTAAAATCTGAATGGATAAATCACATAGCTTTTGAAAAATCTTGTGCAAAATGCAGCACGACTTTTAATGACATGATTTGAACCTACTAATGGAAAATAATGCAAATAAAGGCTTCAATGCTGCGTGAACAATAAACTATTTATGAATATGGAAAAGTTTTAGAGTTCATAGCTATGGCTTGAAATCATAAACTGTTATTTACTAAGATCAAATAAATGAATTTGCATTACTTTACTCAAATTTTGGCAGGTGTTTCTTATGGAAGAAAACTTCATAAACTGCACACTTTGGTGTGGAACGATATTAAAAGTTGTCGGACCCAAACTTGAAAGTAATTTTTATCAAGATTTTATTTTTATTATTATTATTATTAAAAGTAATCTAAGGATTTACAATCATGATAAAGATCAATGGTAGTATTAATCTTCATATTTTCTCATACGCTTATGCAGTGTAGCGCTATCCGTATTTTTTAGTATATTTGAATAGAAACAATTATGAATTTTGAATCTTTTATATTGGAGTGAAAATTCTATATTTTTGCAGTAAAGATGTCAAAGCAACGTACCAAACTTCATTTATCTATTTTTTTTTGTATTTTAAAATAATTGCTCAAACACTCACGGAAAGACTGACTCATGGATAATCAATATTTTGACACATTATATTTAAAAAATTTAATACAAATCTACATTTTGATAATTTTGTACGACACGTATAATATATCAAGGTGTTTCTGTTTTGAAATATCATGTATACGCAAACACGACTTTTACATACAGATTCAGGCATACAGATTTCCTATCAACTAGTTTCATCTAATATTTGACACTAGATTACATCTAACTTATTTACAATTAATTTAAGAAAATTGTAATATTTTTACTTACGAGAAAGGAAAAAATTAAAAATTTCACAAATTATTTGACTGAAATGATTTCTAGTGAATGCTCTGCCTTTTTAATTCCGGCTATTGAATTCAGAAAAGCTTAAAAATTGGATTCAAAAAGATTCAGGAAGTGTTTAAAAAAGGGATTAAGCCATATCCAATATGCTACATTGAACTGAAATTTGAGAAACAAATGTTTATTTTTAAGTCAATTATATAAATAATCACTTGTTTAGAAAACTTTAAAAATATTTTAACGTTTCTAAAAAACTGAATTTGTTAATGTACGTTATCATGTTTAATATAAAATAGTTATACATTTTCAGTTCTTATCCTGCTTTCTAATGTTATTTTAAAAGTTAGTCATTTAGTCTCCATGCATGTTTCTTAAGTCCATTGTTTAATTTGGTACTAAGATGAATCAATCAAGTTAAATTTTTTCTTCCTTTGTCTCTTGGAGATCTATTTGATAAACTATGAAAATTAAGTATCAAGTGTTGTGGATGGGTACGATTTGCTTTCTTTCAGCATTTTATTTATTTCAATTCCTGCTGCTAGCTCACTCTCCCCCTAAATATATCTTTTTCAAATTTTCCATCGTTAATAAAATACTTTTTATTCATCCTATCAAGTACAAGTAACTTTTTTAAAAACTTGTAGTGGATGACATTTGATGTCAATACAGTTTTTTTTTCAAATATTAATTAATTTTTTATTAATTAATTAAAAACCAACTTTCTCGTCAAAAATTAGACTACATTTCTCCATCGCTAAATAAGTAACGAATTCAGTTTGTTTTCCCCCCACGCCAATGAGATTAGGTTTAACATGTTTTCAGCAGATTATCTTAAACGATTGTGTTTATTTTCGTAATGTTTGATGCAGTTAAAATAAACATTGTAAATTAATCAGTTTTTTCGACTCATTTTGAAGTACTTTCGAAGTAAAATAATTGAGAATAACTACATTAGAAATTTCTAATCTGTATTGCACTACCCAACTGGTGTAGTAAGTCACAATTGGTTTTGAATAATCACTTGCAGTTGAAAATTCAATGTTAGTAGAAATTTTTGATCGATTATTTATAGTAATTGCAATTATCAGGTCGGAATAACCTGGTTGGTAGGCGTTAGTTTCACATCCCTTGGGCTGCAAGTTTGAACCCACCAACCGAAGTCTTTCCGTATGTGTGTGTGGTGAACGTTACATTTGTCGTGGTCACAAGTCCTCCATGTCGAGAGTGGTGTTACAGTGCGTACTGGAGCAGAGGTGATCGTTCTCTGTTCTAGATCTAAATTATGATCTATAGATGAATGAATGCAGTCCGTCCCATAAAAAGTGTTTTTGACGTGTGTGGGCTGGAAGTCGGACTTCTGGACTCGGGTGCTCAACGGTCCATACTCTCAAAAGTTATCGCACCCCTCCTTCCGTTGTAAAGCGGAACATGAAAATAACAATAATTGTAATAATTTATAATAAGAAACTAAAATAGAATTTTAATCGCCAGGAGACACCAGGCCCGGATAACCTGGTTGGTTGGGCGCTGGATTCACATCTTTTCGGCTGCGAGTTCGAACCCGCCAGTTGAAGATTGTCATTTGTGGTTATGAGACCACCATCAACTTCATAAATTAGATAGGGGAAAAAAGGAAACGAATAAACAGCAACGAACAAAATATAATAGTCCAACACCATATGTAGACAGGAAAATGGAAAATTGCCATTATTATAATCGTTTAATAAAAAGTAACTAAAATAAAAAAAATCCTTTGCTGACCTAAGAACGAATTCATTTAAAAAATTGTTTTTTATATTACTTGTTTATAATCTTCTTTCTCTGAGTCTGAGAAACATGAATACCGAATATCTGCAACATGCGAATGACTTAGCATAAAAACTTTGGAGACAAAACTTTACGAAAACTAGTTCTATAATACGTGAAGTTAATAATTTACTGAAAGGAATATGAATTATGAGGCTTAACATAATTAAATGAATATTATAATAAGGCATAACTATAGTTCATAAAATTTTAATTAATCTGATTTATGTTTTTAAATTATTCTGGTAAATAATTTGTAAAAAAAATCCAGTTCTGTTATATATATAATAAATTGACAATAGAAAAAGTCGGGAATTTATACTTGAGGTGGATTCCGTTTAATGAATTCTCTATGAGTATATACTGCAGTCATTAGGTTATACCTTTAAATCTTTTGTTCGGCCTTTTTTTTTACTACTGGTTTCTCTATATATACTTCCACAACGTTATTAAGATTATTGAATTTGTGCATTTTAGTAATTGCATTTGTTGTTATTGTTGACTGGCGACGTATTTCCTTTAAAATTTTTTCGTTCTATTACTTATTTTGGATTTTGCTGTTGAATTTTATATACATTTATCTTTACTGTGAATAGATAAAAATAAAGCAATAGGCTCCGCTCCGAAAATATTTTTAAAAGTATTACTACTTCTTTTATCAATACGGTTGTTATATAATTACTTAAATTTGATGAAGTGTAATGCGTTTTCCTATATTAAATCCGACATCCTACACAATTGTGCAAAAGATTTCAACTCATTGTTATAACAGAGCATATTTCTTTCATGAGCGAAAGTAATTGCTTAAACCGGTTATTGCTTCTAAATAAGGAATCGCTTACCTCTTATGCCAGTTTTCGAGAGTTTTCAAACTATGCTGGCAAATATTTGTAAAATTTATACATCACAACGTCACTGAAATAGCATTACCACTATCTCTTCATTAAATTCATTTACTTATATATATTGGTAATTTTATCATGTCTATGGAGATAATCCACAAAAGTAACCTTTTCTTGTAAGCAAATTTCAAATACTGTTCTAAAACATTGAATTTTCTTAATTAATTTGTGGAACCATTGGGGATTCCTACCAAACTTAGATGCCTATTCCTTTATTGAATCCATCGGCATGAATAATTATTAAAAAAAATTTTAATGATTGTTATCTCCACTACTAGCGGTCATTAATAAGAGAAAGAAAAGATTATATTGCTAAGTTACATAAGTGAAAATATGTTTTACAAGTTTAATTTCACATATTTAAGACATCAATTACTTTTCCACGGTCAATTTTATAAAAAGATGTAAAATACAAAGATGTTATGCAAAGTACAATTGAAACTTTTGTGAATTACCTTACTTGATAAAACTAGCAAATATAGCAGTACATCATTAGTGTTTTCTTTTATAGAATGGACGAAAATTAGAAAATTATTTTACGTCCATTGTATTTTTTTTAAAGAATACTAAACATTATAAACACACCGAAATTTATGAGGAATAAAATATATTGCAGTATAATATTTAAAAGGAATCGTTTGTTTGTTCAAGCTGCCTTTTATTATTTTTGAAGGTAGCAATTTCATTGGATGTGTACTCAAAATAATGGGAAAAATGAAAGAAAAATTGCAAAAAATGTTGATAATTTTTATAAATTTCACAAACACTTTAAAATCACTGGAATATTCTATAATTTGAAAAATAAATTTTTAATAAGGACATTTAATCTTTATTTACTTTGGTATATTTCACGATGTTTGAACTTTTCCTTATTTGAATTTCCTTATTTTGAAGCATTCAAGAGCGGAGATGCCATAATTTTTTTAAAATAAAAAGCAATGATTACAAACAATATTGAGTTTTGATAAAATTGTTACTGGGTATTTAAGAACTCGGATCATAAATACATTAGTAGCTAATTATATTTCTAGAATTATGCTTTTTTTCAGATATCTAATCAATTTGTTGATTTGTATCTCTTATTATAATAGAATATGATGCCCGTTCTTCTAAAAAATAATTTATGTTATATATTGTTATTTATATATATCTGATTAACTGAACTATCCGTGTTTAGTTCTAATTCTAGAAAAAGGCTACTTTATTGCAACTATTGATTGCTCGGTGCAAAATAATTTATTTGGAAAAATAATAAAAGGATATGAATACAATTTTAATCCTTCAATAATTGCTCATATTGAAAATATATGCATAATAAGACCGAATGTATGATGAAAGTTTCTGTACTTAATATATACAGCAAAAAGTAAGTGAAAACCTATCTGTTTATATTTACACTGTTTAGAAAGTGCTTTCAGCAATCGGGGTTAAAAAGCAACCTATACACAATTCCCAGAAACCATCTGACGTTAGTAGCCGTACAAAATAAAAGAAAGCAATAAAATTTGGCATGAATAGGTGGTAACTTGCTGATACCCTAGGCTAGCTGACCTCCCATGAAGAACGGGAGGGGGAAGAAAGAAACCCTTGAACGCTTGCTGTGCATCTCTTGTGCAAAACTGACACGCTTCCACAACAGAAAACTAGTCCCGCTTCCTTCACTTTACAGAAGTTCCACTCGTAGAATGGAAACGCCCAGAGGGTTAAAGAACATATCCCCTTAATGTTAAGTTAAAACGACGATACATAATTTCAAAAAAAAAATCTTTAACAGTAAAATAATATAATGGACTCTAAAAACACATAGCATTCAGTCATAAAATACATTTTATATTCTGAATGATTGTTTCAAGAGCACATAAAACCATTAGTTTAGGTCATCTACCTTCACATATTAGCATATTCAACACTTGGTTTAGATTCGGATTAGTTTTGGGAGGCTTACGTTAGAACGTTTGGCTTAGGATAACCATTTTAGACTCCGAATTGAATCTTCATTCCAGAATACATTGAAACGGCAACTAGAAATTCCATTGTATAGAAACTGTATAATAACTTTATATCATATACGTGGTGGTTATAATTGAATTTCCACTTTGAAATGGTCATAAAATTCAAACTACTAGACCAAACGTTATCAAACTTTGCAATAGTTTCAAAGAGATCATGAGGATTTTTCTCACAAAAAGTTCAAAAACTTACCAACAGGGGGTGAGGGCGGACCAGTGTGCATTATTGTTACATAAAATAAGACATGTAGATTTCGTGTAAAATGTGTTTAATCGTTTCTAAAAAGAAATTATTTATGGAGTTTTGTAAAAACAATGTCTTGTGATTGGTTTATGGCAAGAAGAAGTAAATGATTTATGCAGATATTGTAGCGTCGGGGACCGTTGCTACTGGGGAGTTCCCACGAAAACAAAGTCAGGTTTTTGAGAAATAAATAAATATTTATTTCCAGGTATAATGCATATATATTTCGCACAGGTACACCTTCTTGATCAATGATTTTATAAGCACATAAGTAATTCAGTTCAGAGTTTCTCTAGGGAAAGGTGCTATGCTTTCGATAAGTAAAGAAGTCTCTCTCGGAGGTGAAAAGATATGATGGAGTTCTGGAAACTTCCGCAAGATTCAGCCCGAGGTTCGGGATTCTCTGCTCATCGATTAACCTGCTGTATTACTGGAACGTCAGGTGATGAACTGGCTGGAAAAGCAACTCAGAAGACAAGCTGTTCAACTAATTGGTCTCACAAAGCTCGGACGAGTTTTCCCACTTTAGACAGGACGCACAGTGGTCCCAAAGTTCCGACGAACTTCACGTGGGCTCAGCTACAGGGCGCGGCTACCTACGTACACTCCGAATTCTCTCCTGAGAATCTTACACAGAATCCAACTAGCTCCAATTACTAGCTATCGCCTCTTCATTCGGCTTACTTCCCTTGTCCACTCTTTCTCCCCTTTTTATTTGGGTCTCATTGGCCGGATTTCGGTGACAAATGACCAATGAGGGTAGTTCCCAATTTCCATTGGATCTTTTGACCTAAGTTATCTTTCCAATCACATGAGAGGGGAAAGCATCGATTAGCAAAGAGATAGATGGTCTTCTTCTTGGTTGGGTCATTCTTCTTCAGAAGAAAGACTGTCCATCTGCCCTCGGTCCCCATTGTGCCGGTTTGAAAGGTGGTCGTCTCTTATCTATTGACAGGGACACATCTGGTTCCTTCGCCCCGATGTTTGTTCCAAACACATGTCCATTTCATTGGAGACCTCACAAATCGTCTTGGCACATTTGGACTTAGCCTGACCGCTGTTCTTCGCTTTCAGAACCAGATGTCTGCATTCTTTGCATTTTGCAAATCTCTCCACTATCGGTAACGGCAGCTACAAAGGGTTATTTTTCCGTGGGAACTTAGTTCGGTATATTCTTACCGGTGAAGTCTTCATAATATGCTTTACATGTCATTTAGTTTCCCAGATAAAAACGAGTCTGTTTGTTAAAGTTCTCATTGTTCCAAATCGACAATGTCACTAGCCATGCAAGACCATGCTTTTCTCATTAATTGTTATTATTAATGCGATAGCTTTGATTGGTGTGATTTGCAAAAGTATCATTCAGTAAGAGGAATACGACGAGGGACATGCTAAGAGCCCATGAAGAAAATGCAGTAATGGGCTTAAATTGATTTCAAAAAATAATAAATGCAACATTGAACATGGTTTGTAATGCATTTATGAAACAACTAAACACATTTTAAAACACTGCTTTCATGTCCTATTTTTTTAAAAATAGATATTGCATACAGTGCCATTTTTTCTCCTGGTGGTATATTTTTTAATGCAAAAGAAATGATCATGACCTTCTCTTTTAAATTATTACCAAGTTTATAACATTTGGTCCGATATTTTTTATTACCATTTCAAAGTGGATCTTTAAGAAGAAGAAGAAGAACATGTGGTGATTGCTATAAGCCAGATAACCTCCATTGGACCGAAGTGCACTTTTGGCCCAACGGATATGTTACTCGGCTACAAACCATAAGATTGGGAGTTCGGGCCTAGTGCTATCCTCTAACCACCGACAATGGTAACCCGGCGACCGACCTTGGATAAACACAACTTTCGCACGTAGCTTCAATCTACTGTCGTGGCGCCCTCTGTTGGCAACTAAAAGAGCTAGAAGCGCATTAAATACGTCAGTTGGTAACATCACCACCGAAAACCTCACAAAAGTTTCACTCGTCTAATCCACCGACTCACTGGTGGGAGAGTATGTGGTGAATTTTATATAAGCCAGATAACATCCCTCGGACTGAAGTGCACTTTTGGCCCAAAGGATATGTTACTTGGCTACTAACCTTAAGATTCGGAGTTCGGGCCTAGTGCTATCCGCTAATCACCAACAATCTTTAAGGATTAAGGCTACTGAATTTCGTACAAATAAACATCGAAGAATAGGATCGTGTATCTACAGTATTTTGAAACATATTTTGAGAATTCTTATTAGAAATTTCCTTAAGTAATTATTAAACGAAATTTTTGCTTTTCTCTGATCTAGTTGTTGAAGTTATTGAAGAAAAAAATTATTTTTATATAAATTTAAAAGTTAGAACTTTATTTAATTGACAATTTTCACAAATATTTTTTCCTGCCATGTTTTCAACAATAAGTTTCCTTGTTTCTATGAAGTTATTGTTTCCCAAAATATTTTAAAAGCTTGATTTTCTTTTATTGTTCAAAGCATCATTGGAGAATATCTGATTTAAGATTACTAGATTTTGCCTAAATAAAAACAGAAAGACGGGGATGTGCATTTCAAATGTATACATATTTTGAAATTTTTATTTGAAATTTAATTGAGTAAAAATAAATAAGAGAAACTTTTTTTAAAGTGAAGGCATAAGTGAGACTTTTTTAAATTCTTATATGTGCATTTTTCGTGAGAAATAAAATTTTTTAGTGACCACTCAAAGAAAAACAACATTTCGTTAGAATTTAAATGACCACAGTAGTTACATTAGTTAACTACACTATGACGTCATGGGACTTGAACCCGTTAGGAAAATTTAATTAAATACCATAAACTGAACTGGATTTGGTATTAAGACAATGCAATATTCACAATTTGATTCTAAAAAAGACTTTGTCTAAAAAGCCATTAGCATTAAGTTATGAGTAAAAAATGTAACTTAAGATAAACAACTACAATATCAGGCAAAGCATCTGTTCACCAAAGAGAATAATCTCAAATTAAAAAGGAAATTAGAAATTCTTGAGCCAATGATAAGTAAACGGTAAAGGAACAAGCCGTATCCTCTTAGATATCTCTAATCTACTGAGAAATAAAATATATTACAAATGTAATTAAAATTCCAATTTTCTCAAAGTAATTTTATCTGCTTATTTTCATTAAAAAGTTTGTTTTTAGAGCTTTAATAAAAACCTAGTTTTAAAATTTTATTTATTTTCGCATTTTCAAAAGAGAAAAAAAGAATTAAAGCAATTCATTTTTTAAATATTTGTTAATCATTCTTTCTAAACGAAAAACGGATGATTTATAAAGTCAATTTTTGGATAACTTCAAACTGCTTACGTACTTAATTACATTTCTCATTTAAAGCTGATCAGTGTTACTTCGTTGAATATTAGAAAATTGAAGAAAATTAGAAAAATGAATTAGAAATTTGCATAAATATCTTATTTTAATCATGAACGTATAAGCGAAACGAAAGTAATTATCATCTTATTTTTCTTTAAAAACAATATTAAGATATCTTCTTGTGCAATTCATGTTATCAAAATGAGATTTAGAAGCAATTTTAGAAGGCTTATACCAAAAATATTTCATCGTTTGTTTTTATAGTTCTGAAGACAAATATTAAACAAAAAATGAATGTTTTTCACCATTATTCAAAAAATGTGATATTAAGTTAATAAGAAATGTGTTGAATAATTTATAAATTCAGAAAATATGTTCTAAATAAGTATTTTTGGGAATTTCTTTGATTAAACTTTGATTAGATTTGAGAACAAAGTATTCTCAACTGACAAATATATTACTCTTTCGCTAAACATGAAGAGGCCTGATATTGATTGAGATTGCTTAAGATTGCAAAGAATTTTTTTCTTCATTTTGTCAAATTTGGCAAGCTATTTCTTCAATAAACAAAATTTTTCATTTCAAAATTAACTTGAAAATTTAATAAGGATATATTAGAAATACTACTTTCACGTGAAGAATGAATTAAAATGAATTAAAAGTATTCTCCACATATTATACTTTCAAATTTTAACTACGTTTTTGTTTTATTTAAAATAAGAATCAATCATTTTTTAAATCAAAGAATATCAGAGAGTTAATGCAAATATACAAAATGGCGTCTGAAGTAAATAATTAAATGTAGCAGTTATTTTAAATATTAATTGTTTGAAATTTAACCTCATCTGATATAAAACTTCTTTTGAAATTCTTGGAGAAAATGGAAAAGAAATAAAATAAGCTATGAAAAAGTTAAAAGCAAACGACTTTTCTTAAAATATGAAAGTAATAAAAATATTATTTTTGCATTTGGATTACAATAAATTAACCAAAATTTTATATAAATACTCATTAAATTTATTAAAAACAAAATTTTTTAAGTATGCATTTAAAAAAAAAAAATTCTGTTTTTAAATAATTATGTATTTTTTTGTTGCTTTTTGAAAATCCGTGCAGAATTTTTATGAACCAACAACAAAAAATACTGCACTATTTTTCCATTGTAAAATTTTTACAACTTCTGATGGACATTTCATTCATTTTTTGAATGTTTAAAAATATTTTTGGTGCAATATTTCATTACCTTTTGGGAAACATAAATATTTAATATGCTTAATAAACACAATCAGATTTCCTGAAAACTATTTCATGTCCAGATTTCTGTATTCTTATTTTCATAAAATACAGTTTAATTAATATGCTATTTATTTAATATCATAATTGTATACTTAGATATTCCCCATTCATGTTTTCTTTGTCATCAGAATAGGGAATTCTTTTGCATTCACTTAAGCGAGTTATTACTTAAAGAAGTTTCTGGAATCTACGACATTCTTTTGTCAACATAATTTAGAACTCTATTTTATTCACTTAAGCGTGTTATTACTGTAGGAAATTTCTGGAGTTAACTAAATTTATTTCTTTTTTCATCGGAACATAGAATTCCATTATATTCACTTAAGAGAAATATTACTGTAGGAAATTAGTAGAGCTTACGATATTTATTTCTTTTCTCATCGGAGCATAGAATTCCATTATATTCACTTAAGAGAAATATTACTGTAGGCAATTTGTAGAGTTTCAATTGCCCTTAATTTATAAAGATTGATTAAAAAAATATATCATAGATCCTCACCTGAGTGTATAAGCTTCTTCCACAAGATGCTTGGAGCTGGAAAGCCAACTGCAGCACAATCAATCCACACCCTCTGTCCCAGAATTACAGATGCATTGTTTGGTTCAACCGTCCACTGTGGCGGAACTGAAACAATAAAAATTATCACATATTGTATTCTAATTAAATAAATAACATGGAAATTTCATACTTGCAATAGTAATGCGTTTGTCGGTGATTAGCGGATGACGCTAGGTCCAAACTCCGAATCTTAAGGTTAGTAGCCGAGTAACATACCAATCAAGCAAAAGGGACCCTTCAGCTCGAAGGAAGTTATCTGGCTTATATAGTATTCACCACATACTCTCTCACCAGTGAGTCGGTGTATTCAACGAGCGATACCTATGTGAGGTTTTGTTGGTGATGTTAACAACTGACGCATTTAGTGCGCTTCTCGGTCTTTGTGTTGCCGATAGAGGGCGCCACGACAGTTAAACGAAGCTAGGTGCGAAAGTTGCGTTATACAAGGTCGGTCGCCAAGTCAGCTTTGTTGGTGTGTAGCGGATTCCGCTAGGCCTGAACTCCGAATCTTAAAATTAGTAGCCGAGTAACATGCCGATCAAGCAAAAGAGACCCTTTCTGCTCGAAGGAAGTTATCTGGCTTATATAGAGTTCACAGCACGTTCAAATCAATTAAATAATTATAGAACTAAGCATAGATACCTATCATTTTATAACATGCCGTTAAGACTACAGCTATCGATGTTAAATTGATATGCTAAGTTTCACCTCATCAGTCAAATTGACGCGTTTTCTATCATCATGGATTTCATTGTAACTTTTGATCTAGTTTTGATAAATAAAATAATTTAACAAAAATATTTATTATGATAATTTATTATTTATTAATGAAAATTAAATAGGGAAAAAGTTGTACTTGCATTTATAGGATATATTGTTAGAGCTTTTAGCTTTAAACTGAGTTTTTATCGAAATAAATTAGATTCCACTGTAATGGCTCCTAAACACTTCCGATCAATCAATCAATATAATTTCATTTGATTTCAATTTTTAACATGAATTGTTTGAAAGGATATATCAATGAATCTAAATACGTATTGATATTAGCATTTGCATCAATGATCAATAAAACATAATAAAGTTTGAAACTGCTATTATTTCGCTAATCAAAAGACTCTCCTTCCCTAAGTGTGGACTTTATTTCTTACCGAACTTATTTATATATTATATATATTCTTATATATTCGTTTACCGAACATTTCTTTTATCTTTCGGCCAAGATAGAATTTCCTTTTGGGGGAGGAAGGGGAGGAGGCGGCGTAATGAGTTTTGAATCACTATTTAAAATCAAACATAAACAAAGAAATGTATCGTATATGCATACTACAGCTCTTGTTGTTTGTACATGCGCAGTTTGAGGTTTTCGTCCATGGCCGGATATATTAAAATCGCAATTATAAAACACCTTTATTTATTAAGATACGTTTTTAATATACTAAAGCCTTTCCCAATAAATGTCCTACAAAATGGTACAAATATCTCCAACATCCATTAAATATTCCGACGCATACATGCAGACAGACGCTTTTGTTTTATTTTATGTGTAGATAATTTGTAGGAGGAAAACAGAAGTGAAATTACTACATCATGAATGAAACCATGTAATTAGAAAATA
>JAOUZG010052673.1:0-25274 GCA_026289955.1 Argiope argentata
ATGGCATTGACCGCCTTTCGATCTGTATAATATTAAACATTTTAAATGTGTTATGTGGTATAAAATCTTCGTCGCGGATCACGCGATAGAGTCTGTAAAAATGCTACATTTTACGCCAAAGGTTAATATTTCATTCCTTCCGCCATGAAAGGCGTTCTCTGTTATGATACATTTATTAGATATTCTTGACTTAATACTTTTTGGGTTTTAATACTTTCATGACTGCTTATATTATCCTATTCGCTGGAGATCAATAATCAACAATTGAACATCTAATAATGAATAAATGTAACAAAATTTTTCATATAAATTTTTGAACCAGTGTTTTCATGTTCTACTTTAAACAAATTAATTCAAATATTTAATTTTTCGGATTCAAAATGCATTTGAAATTACACTCGGTTATTTGATCTAAAAAATGTTTTTACTCCATGAACTTCAGACTGGAATTGTTATCATTAAGTTTTACATTTTCGAAATTTTAAATATAAATTAAGATCTTTTCAAAATTCGGGATAATCACGTATAATAATAAAATTGATGCATCCATTTATATTCCGCGCATTACTTATGAAATCCCATGTTCATTTATCCAACAAAACAACAATGATTAACGACTTCAACGAGCAATGATATCTGAAGATGCGAATGCAAAATTTCGATCAAGTTGCGTTGCCTCGAAGTTTTCTGTATTTAGCAGAACTGAACTGCAGTATGCCAAGCTGTATTAGTATATTACTTCTACTAATTTATTTGTCCTCATAATATTTAAAAATGACAGTACTATTACGTTTTCGAAGTAAGCAAGGAGAGAGAGTTTCCTTTCATAAATAGAAAAAGTAGTTTGAAGGATTAAGTTGTGTTCTAACCCCACTTTTTATATATTTTGCTTGTTATGAAAATGCGAAATTCTTTCCTCCCTTAAAAAGACTTTCCATTGTTTTAGACAAATTCATTTTAGATATTTTATAAATGAAGTGCACGTTTTATCTATTTCAGCGTCATCTATGATATGGCAAAAATTTCAAAATGGTTGCAATGAAAGGTGACCAATTAAAATATTTTTAAAAATATTTCTTGATAAGAAAATTTCTTGTGAATAAATAAAATTATTTTCCTAAACATGAGTTTTAACTTCACGCTTTGATAATTAGTCGAGGTGCGATTCTGTAAATGTAAATAAATAAAAGCAAGGAATGTAGGAATAATAGTGAGGTAATTTATTTTCTTTCTTAATTAAGTCATTAAAAATTATATAGTAAAACATTTATACAGCATCATGCTGATTCTTAGATTTTTTATTGATTTCAAAGAGAAAGGCAATGCTCATATGAAGAAGAGATGCAAAAGTATTCAATACATTATAATTTAAGAAATTAATTTTATCTAAGTAAAGAAATAATTTACACACTTTTTCTTTTAAAAAAATGGTAATAAGTTTTTCTTAATTCCTTTTAGTGTTCTCACAAGAAAATTGAGTCGAAATATGAAAGCAGTATATAAATCAAGATAATGCGAATTGTGCCCGAACTCAATGAAGTTGTGAAAAGTATTTACTTTTGAAAATTTTCGGTTATATTTTGCTGGACGTTCTTTTCATTAATGAAGAAGGAATATTTCCAAATAAATTTATTCCAATCGGTCCCTTATTTAAAATATCTATTTATTCAAAATACAATTTTTTCCATACTAGTAATCATAAAAATTGAAAATGACCCTATACATTGAAATAAATTTTTATGATATTTGAAATTGCGAGGAATTGGAATCAATCTTTTCGTTGTTTGATGACAAAATACGATACTTAGATACTTGCATGTGAGATAGCAGCTCTTTTCTTTTTTAAAAACGGAAGAAAAATGCTTTGTATTATTATGGTACTTAAGCGCATGTGTAAATGCTTATAAGAAGCCCTCAGTTGGATCTTTTGGAATTCTCTACATATATCTGTGCAGCTGTTTTCGTGTAGACAACTATGAGGGCAGCTTGTAATACCTTTCAGGAAGATGAAACAAAAACCATTATATTAGTTCGTATCGATTATTTGACTTGAAAGAGAGGATAAACTAAGACTATACTTGCTCAAATTTTTTCAAAGGACGTAATTATATATTTCTTAAAAATATAATTCAGACTAGGGAAAATTGAATCAGCTATTTCAGTTTGGGCTTAAAGTAAACTACTGGTTTATATAATATCTCTCAGTTTGATTTCGATCTTTATTCTTTTATTTATTATTTCCTAGATCCCTATTCTATTTTTTTAATCAAATTTTTCTGCCACTTTTCCTAAAAAAACTTTTGGCCATTGTAGTTCCTGATACTTTAACGAAAGAATAAAACATTCTGAATGCCAGCGGTACAGCTTCAAAAGGACCTAAAATCCCCATTTTAGAATCAATATGTGCTAACTAAATCCGTTATAAAATGTCTTAGTAATATTACTTTTTTAAAAAAAACTGCTTTCACATTTTGCTTTTGAGTTCTGATGCAAACGAATGCCTTCCATCTGCATTCTCGTATAGAATGGGAAAATAAATTGAAATTAAACTCTCCATTAGTCTTTTTTTTTTGATCACGCATCTGCAAAATTTTTATGTAATTAAACAATATATTGGAGGAATAGAAAACTCGAAAGAGCTATTAATCTGTATTTATAATCACTTAATGTTATAAAATTTTGTTTCATTTGTTTATGTATGTGGAGTCCTGTATTTGCTTAGAGACAGCAATTGCAACCTTTGTTAACTGACAAACGATTAACAAAATATTTTATTTGTACAAAATATAGAAAGAGCTTTTGATTTTTAAAGGCATTCAAAACCGAACGCCATTTCTTTGAATCCTAAAACTAATTTTTAAATGCGAGTGATTAATTCAGTCTCAAAATATTTCATTTGAAAAGATAACGAAACATTTTTCTCAAACATTTCTAAACTGTCGTTAAACAGGTTTTGAGATAAGAAAATTAGTCTTGGAAGATATGTTGATATATATACGCAGTATGAAATTTTCTGTCATATAAAAGCAATTAATAGCTTTGTCAAATGATGGCGGAAATTCGAAGTTTATTCATTCATAGAACTAAAAGTACAAATTTTAATAAAATTCTGTTTTTCAAAGTTGTTTTAAAGATAAATTGAATGCTGCAGTATGATTTATATCTATTATTTATGTATAAGTTTGGTTCAAAGCTGTCTTCAATGGGTATTGTCTGCTAAAATCCCATTCATTTGTAGAACATAATTAACCTATGTCTACTTCCGAGCTCATTTTCAGTTTTCTACTAGTTTTCATCATTATCTCGAATTATAACATGCTCCTGTTTGTCTTGTATTTTTTTTATTGCTGTAAGAAAATTCTTTCAAAATTTTATGCACTTTTTTTTTTACTTGTGTACTTTTTCCACCTACGAATATGTTAGCTCGCTTTAAAAATCTGATGATATTTTTCCAATATTTAATTCAATAATTCGATTTATTCATGTTTTCTCGCTATGAAATTTTGAGATGAATATCTATTTTGAAATGCGATGCTTTATTGATCATCAGCATTAGAAACTTCCGAATTTTTTGCAATTTTCCCCCATTTTTTTAGGAATGAATATAGTTCCTTCACATTTGTATAATAGTTTAAAAGAAGCTCCACTGCCTCTAGGTTTCATATAACCTTCGCATATAATATGCATTAATTTATTGGAACTATCTCAAACAGAACATTTTGACTGTCAGTTTGTGATAAGTTATTGTTATTTAAGAAGCATTTACGATTTCCCGTATATCTACTGAAAATTTATTTTCAGTTTATTTAAAATGTTTTCATATTTCTTTTTCTGCCATTTTTCTGTCACTATAGTGTCCTATTCTTAAAATCTCATGCCGTTTTGAATTCATCATACATGTGAACTAGTGCACGAACATAAGATATTTTTGAAAAACCAAAAGTCTTTTTGTAATGATTGTTTGCTTAAAAATGTTAGTATTTTCATTAGGAATTATTTTTAAATGTTTCTGAATTAATATATGGAACTATTAGTTTTAATAATTATAATTTTTTCTGAGCAAAAACCCCCACGAGGAATTTTACTGATAGTTGGATTTTCTTTTCGGTCATCACTGCAATCCCATCGAGAAGGAATCGAAGTTTACTATAATAATATACGATATTATTAATAATTATAGTTCATCTTGGAAAATATGTCCTATATGAGTTTTACTGATAGTGATTGGATCTTTTTATTGCAATCAGTACTGTCCCAATGGAGAGCAATCAGATTTTGTAATAAGATCTCGATGTTGACTCTGTAAATGACGTCATGAAATGGAACTCTTACCTTATAATCTTTTTATCATTTAGGCTTATGCAGAAAGGAAAACAAGAAATGATACTAGGAAATTGCATTATGCATGTAATTAGCAGGTTTGAAGGAAAAAAATAACCATCTTCAGGAACAATTGGAATTGTTTCAAAGTCAGTTTAATCTAAAACTGCATTTGCCGCTCAAGAATTAAATGATTATTTCTTTAATAATATTCACAAATTACAATTTCAGGCTACATTTATTTATAATATGAATCTTTATAAATAAATATCGTGTATTTTCATACTTGATTTCTTTTATTAGCTTAAGATCGAAAATTGTTTTGAGGAATGCCAGTAAATGGAAATAAACTATTCAATTTTCAATTATCTCTGGTATCGATAAAGGAATACTTTAGCTTACGAATCTTTAAGCTTACGGTTAAAATGCTGTAATAAAGTTGGAAATGATTTTAAATTTTGTGGGAAAAATCGGCAATAAAAAAAACTGAATGAAACTTGGTTTTAAAAAAAATGGTCACTTGATAGTTGGCAGTAGGATTAACATTCTATCAAAAAGAACACATTCAGCTATCTCAATTTTGGATGACAGTCGAAATTCAGGAATTCCATAGATGAATCTTTGGAATCTCCATCTTTTTATCTATCCGATATCAAAATAATTTATATCTAAAGTCGTCAAAATATCCCTTTAAAGCTTAACGTTTTCTGAGAAACAGTGAAATTCATCTCTTCTTTCTTTTCATAGATGAAATATAGAAACTGTAATTTCAAAAAAATTCATCAAAGTTTTGGTGAATCTTCATTTTAAAACTCCCTGAGTTCGAAGAAATGCGTTTTTCGGCATAACTCAAATATTTTGATCTGGATCGATGAAATTTGGCGTATGGCATACAATACAAATTTTAAAATTTCTGTCAAACTTTAAACGAAATCCATTAACAGGAAATAGGGTTGTCCGGAAGATGTACACGATGCTTGCGAATCACAAGGAGGTAAAAGATAAAATTCGGTGCACTGATTAGCATATATAGTGTAGACAATTATTAAATTTTGAGCAAAATCTATTAAGAGGTTGTACTTCCAGAAACATTTAAAACATCAAACCCAAAATGAAATGACTTAAATATCAGATTTAATGTTATTTTGTTATTTTTGTGCCGTATTTATGTAACAATTAATTGAAATAACGCATCTAAAACACAAATTTGATTTTCGAATGCTCTTAACTGTATGACAGGAATTAGTTGTTCTCTACCAAAGAACTTTATGATAAATGTAAAAAAGCTAAATTGTCCCCGAAAGGTTAATATTTTGAAGTGTAATACGGCAATGTCATGAAAAGCTTTCTTTGATTCGCCTTTTGTTTTGAGGATCCCTACTGTTTTGAGGATGTGAGATAATAACATTTTCTTCGATAATAAGCGAGAAAATTTTGAGAAGACCTTTCTTTTGCGGTCATCTCCTTTAGAAGATACCAATGTCTAGGGACTGTAAATCTTGATATTGCCCATCCTCATGTTTCTTGGAGGGTACAAAGGGTATGGATAATGAAACAATCTAATTATTAATTAGTATTATAACAGAAATTCAGAGTCATTGGAAGTGAGAGTAGGATTAGGATATATTAAATTATTTAATAAAAGACCTCCATCAACTTGTATACAACTAGGGAGTACCACGCCCTGCTCGCTTATGCTCGCCAGTCCCCCGGAACTTTTAATGCAGTTCCTCTCGGATCGCTTCTCTCGCTCGCTATCTACTAAACCACTCTAGTTTAGCAACAGATATATATTCAGATTTCATTTATTCCAAAGATCTTTGTAAACACAAATAAACTTTCACTCAAATAACTATAATTACAGCTCCCATGAAAGCAAATCTAAAGCAGAATTATATTCTTTCTTTACTTCTTTTCCCCTGTAACATGCCTAGCAAAAAGAACAGAAGCCTGATACAGTCCCACAACTATGCTCCTAAACTTCGCTTTGTACACATAGCCGTTTAATTTTAACTCGTTCATTAAGACTGGTTCTTTTTATGAATAATTCTCGAGCATTTTCATTCGCTCTGTCTTCTCTTTTTCCATGACTTCGTTTTGAATTCAATAAGGCACGACTTAAACTCATCGGGGGAAAACTTGTCCATTTTTAATCATTAATTTTTTTATTAAATTTTTTCAAACCGATGGAAGATTAGTGTTTTTTTAAAAATATTTTCAAACTTGTTGATGTTCCTGGGTGAGATCAAAGTGTTGCCAAACGGTGGTTAACAAATTCGGCTTGATTATGCGTCCACGTAAGAGCTTTATTATGTGCAATTCAACAGTATTTGTTAACATCCAGTGGAAAAAACGCTATTTTAATCTTTCTATTATCGGTATAGATTCAAATTTACTTAAAATTGTTGAAGTATCGTACAGGGCACATTATTTCTTTTACTAAATAGATTAATATATACAAGAAACAAATATAAAATTCTGCAATATTCATTCAGTTTCGGCTATTGAATAGTTGACGAGTCATTGTCTGATTGCATTAAACATTTTTTTTGTGTGAAGCATATAATCAATTGTATATAAGTACCGATACTTGAACTGCTCTAAAGAAAGACATGTATTAACGAAAGGAAATGAGTTTTATCCCTTGTTTATAATAATAAAATTGGGAGATCTTGAATTTTTGTTCAATTTCTAATTTATGGTCTAAAAATCATTATTTAATTTATGTGTGAACTTTACACTCTTCAATATACTCTTTATCAACGAGAAACACGATTTTCAAAAAATAAAATATTTAGAAATATTATTCCATTCAAAACTCCCTATTTTGGCTCCTTTTAAAGATTATTCAAAAAGTTAGTAAAAAAACTAAATTAAAAATGAGGTTTCAATGTTTTAGCTATAAAAAATAATAAACCTAAGTTCCTAAGCAGATTTTTGCTGTTATAGCCCTTCTAACGTTATGACTAAACTGGTCATGTTTCATAAATGAAGATGCAGATTAGTAAAGCTCAAAAATTTGTCCATCACAGGATAGGATGTCGACTTTCAAAACTGCCAAAAGTCTTTTCATGAATCTACAGCGACGATTATTTCATAAAAGTTGAGCGATTGCCGAATAATCTTTTTCTGGAGTAAATAATTTCAGTTTTACAAATCTTGAAGATATACATGCAATTTTCAAAGACCATGTTTGTTTCAATTACCTTGTTAGGTTGGTCTGGTTTCTCCGGTGGAAATCAAATCGAAGATCCGTCGTTATTATTGTCGGAAAGAATATATTTCCTCAAGCCACTTGAACTTCCTTTCTTTCTCTAGATAGAATCAGGGATACGGTTTCGACAAATTTACTCCAGTGAAGCAGGAATGACGAATGAATATTTTAAAAACATATCAGTTTCGTCTCGAGTAAATTAAATGTTAGTAATAGACCAACTTCTGCTCTTTTTTTTTCAAAAACATTAGTGAAACAATTTTATTTTTCAATGTGAATCACTCAAAACGAATGGGTGAGAAGAAATTCACCTGAATGTAATTTTTTAAGGGAGAAAACGAAAACGGAACTCGTCCGTCATTGAATGGACGCCATTAGTTGTTTAGTAAAAGAATTACGGTTTGAATTTTTTTTTAATATTTATTATATTAATTCTAATTCTGAAGTGGTCTCCTCAAACATTTACACTTAGGTAACAAATTTATTCTTTGTTTTGTTTTAAACATTTAAATCGAATATCATCATTGGCTTTCGCTGAATAAGAACACAAGACGAAACGGAAGTGAATTCTTTGCAACCATCTCAAATGAATAAAAGTGTTTTATTTTAACATCCCGTCAAAGCAGCTTCTAATGGAGGTGAATTCTGGTGTCGCTATGTTACTTAATAACATGTAATATGTTCTTTGAATTCACTGTGGAGACGTTTATCAAGCACTAAAACAAGTTATACTTGTATATTAAATATTTTCAAACATATTTTTCTGTAATAATCTGTGGCGTAGAGTAGGGTAAATGCAACCCTGGGTGTCATCTTTTCTTTTTGCCTCCTCCTGCCTTGTCTCGTTAATTTCTTCATCCTAATCAAAGATGGCTTTGGTGCCATATAAAAAAAAACTCAAAATAATTCGCCTTCCGATGTCTCAATGACCAGATCTGGAATTTGAGGTCGGTAAGTTCCAGGTTCAATACCCAATTTTATTTAAGAGCAGTCGTGTATATGAGCTCAGGGTCTGCTGCACGTTATATTGGTATTGGCCAGCTAATCCTATTCCCCTTATTCAGATTAGTACAGTGCATGGAGAGGGAGTCTAATAAGGTGTTATCCTTGTCATCTGATCAGTTTCCAAAAGCCATTCCTGTGTTGTTTTTAAATGGGGGTATAACATAACTGAATTGAATTCATTATGTTTGTATATATTTGCATCTCACACAGAAAATAATATAGCGCATTCACAAGGACTGTTAATTGCCATTTCCAGAAATCACCATCAATATGCGAGTAAAAAAATAGCTTTAGGTTTGTATGCAAGTTGCCGCAGGTCTGAATTATTTAGCGATTTTTCGCGTGTGATGGGTCAACCAAGAAGTGTGATAATTTTCTGGAGTCGCTGTACATGAGCATTTCAGGAAAGGGTATTTTTGGAAAATGAAACTCAATTTAGAGGTTAAGAAATTATTTTAATAAACAGATTGAGTTATTTTAATTTAGAGACTGATCAGACAAAACAAATATCCATGCAATTATAGGCACTGTATAAATTCATTAACAGAGAATTGGAAAAGTGACGATGCCCTTCAAATCCTCCCATCTTCTTGCTTAGTGAACCTCTTGGCCGAATAAGGCTTGCGATATATTCAAAGATATGAGGTGGCCTGTGGAATGAGAAGGTGAATAAAACATACTCTAAGTCTATAGTGACCACACAAATTCGTATTGCAGAGAAAAACTACACATTCAAATAGTTAAATAGGTCTGTAAATTGTTTTCCAACTTAGACGTTCTAAATTTGAAAATATATATGTATATTCTTATACGTCTTTTCCTGCTGAGTGAAGAGATATTTCGGAAAGTTAAAATCATTTAAACGAACTCAAACTGCACTGTGCCACAAAAAATCAAACGCCTTCAAATTCGATGGCAAAATGGGCAGTCTTGATATTTAATTTGTCAGTTCCATCTAAAAAAAAGGGGAGGTCATGAGATTTCTTCAATGGGATAGATGTAAACAAAACCGCCCCTCCCCTCTCTACGCCACTGACCATTACCATAGAATATATCGCTCAAATGCAAATCGTACACAATAAGTATATTCATCACATTCTGTTTGGCAAGCAGAGATGCACGAACAGACGCTGTGGTCTGCCGAACACTGCGGGATTCGTTCCCGGTCATAGGAATGTCGTGTCGGCTGAATCCCTCGAAACACTCGAAGAGTGACAGGGACGAAGCTGAGTGAGAAGTCGAATCGAGTCGTTGATCAGAGGGGTGGAACCTCTCAGCATTGTACTTGTGCAGTTCGGTAAATGCGTTAAAACATTCACCTTTTGCATATGTATATTTAGAATACGGTTTTATTAAAATGTTTGAAAAAAAAATCTTTCGATTATTTTTTTTTATGTTTTTATGTAGACTGTTTAATGTTTTTATGTAGTTGGTTCCTTATTGCAAAATTGCTTTGAGTGTAATTTTTAACTATGCAGTAGTTATGCACGGTAAGTAGACAAGAGCTTCTTAAATTTTGTTGCGAGCCTATTTGGCATCACAAATTTTAGGCTATGTTATATTTGGTATTATTTATATTACCAATCAAAATCGATCAAGAAAACTGTTTTGGCTTCAAATGTTTTAATTAAATTGACTGATAAATTTTAATTTAAATTGAATTTCTTTACATTAATTTCTAATGTATTTAAATGTCCGATTCTTCATATTTGTAATAGACACAATTTATCGGATAAAAATAGGACCATTATAAATTTAAAAAGCCCTAACGATTCATAAACGAACAGTTTCATGAATTATTTCACGAATAACAATAGTAGAGGGTAATTCTATTGGTAAGTATAATTATGATTTACAGATTATTATCATATCTGATTTATAGTCTTAGAATTTTATAAATAACATATATTTGTTGAAGCAAATTGCTTAACTTGTGAAAGTGCCTCATATTTTTCAGTATTGCTCCCATGTACAGAATATTGCTATTTTTATATAATTAAAAAATGATTAATGTCTCATATAAAAATACCTACTATTTCCAACAAACATTATTTATTTCACAATGGTGTTTTTACAGCTCAGCTAATTAAACAGATTACAGGAAATTTTCAAAAATAAAAATAACCACTTTCATTTCCAAAATTGAATTCTTAATTATGTTTAATTTAAATTAATTTCATCGTATATTGGCCTCATATCGTTTGTTAGTTCTTGATTCATTCTGTTTTAAAAATTGTTCATTTTCATACGGAGGTTAAATTTGTATTTTTAGAAAGGATAATTTTTAATAAAAAGGAAGTTTAGTATAAATCATCATATTTAGTGTAAAAGTCGTGCATTCATTTTATTATAGCTCCTTGTAGTTGTGGTTTGATTGTGGAATACAACCATTAAGGGGTTTTGAATAAAAGTTACTCATCTGTCCACAAACCACGGAAAAAATTTTATTAAAAAAAATTCAACAAAATAATAAAATTGCATATCCTTGCAAAATAAGCTTGAAAATCAAAAGCACTTTTAAATCCAATTTATATAAAATTCTACATCAATTAATGTTTTAAGAAATAATCTTCAAACTTTCTATTACAAGCAAACTTCTTAAAATTAAAACTAACCAGTTTTGATTTAAGCCAGTTGAACCTAATCGTACTGGTATTTTTTGATACATTAGCGTGTTCAGTGGAAAATCGTCATTCTACCACTCTTTGTAGATATAGAGGTAATTGCTTTTTGCGAGTAATACTACTCGCGTTTCTTAAATTTGCATTACTCCTGCTACTTGTCGCTAATGTTATGTAGAAACATTGATGACTGATGCTTATAAATGATGTAATTTGGAAATATGCAATACCTGAAAATTGCTTTTAGCACAGTTACATGCTTTCAACTATGGTTTAGATGGTTTGTGGCAAATCTTTTGCACCACGCTGAGAGATTGATGCATCTACATTTTTCATATATTTTTGACTTATAAAATTTATTTTGACCTTATATTAGTTACATAAATAAATGTATGTGATTGTTAATTTTATTAACCGACTTTCTTTTTCTATTCCAAAATGCAAACTTTGGGAAACCATACGCTGCAAGTTACGGTGGCTGTCAGAAAACTCTCGCATTAGCCAAAGATTCTCAACAAAAAGTGCTGCCAGTAAATATAAAAACGTTTTAAGATGATGGATTGTCTTTGTCGGTGGAAGATCCTCCAAAAACATTTATCGATAGCAAATCAACTCTTTAATGTTGCTTTACTGAATCATTGGAAGAACCTCTTTTCAGCTGTGAATGGAAAGAAAATAGTTGGAAGGTAAATAAATGTTTCTTTAATAATTTTAAATTTTAATCTTTTGCAATAACTAATTGTTTGTCTTATACAGTGGATCCTATGACACAAATCCATATAAACTACATCACATAAAGAATTAAGTATATTTTGAATAGTTTTCATAAATCTCACGAAAAAAACCTGTATTAAGCGTAATATTACCATTTATATAATTTTTGTTTTGTTCAGAATAGAAAATTTATCCAAGACTATATTAATGAGCATTTAAAGCTCATGGTTTAACATTCCATAGCAATAGGCGCAAATAAAGGTTCGAGAACAGTTTGAATTTGATGACTGAGTTATGCTTAACTTTTTCATTCGCCACATACTGATTTGTCACTTAGACATCGAATGCCAGTTCAAAGACAGGCAAATAAAGCATGAATATTTCCTGGTTGTTACAAGAATATTTTTGTTGAATGCTCCATTTCACATGATATTGATGGAAGCTTTCATACCCCCTAATGGTAGGACAGTCTATTTTATCTCTACTTGTTATATAAAAATTGTGTTTATCAAGTTATTTGTAAGCTAGCCATTTTATTTTCACGAAGTATATCGCGGATCGCATCTGTCGCATTGATTTAGGGCATTAATTCAGTTATGAGTGTATATATTAATTATTTGGTGTCTACAATATTTAAATTCATCAAAATATCTAATGCAATGGACCGTTCGAGAGTTTTTCTAGGTAAAATGCAGAGGACATATGTGCTTACTTCTCCTAATAAATGTTAACCCCCTTCCCCCCAAAAAAATCTGAATTCCGTATCAGCTTAAAAAGGTTTTCGGTGGAAATATATGTCTTGCTCTTATTCTATAATAACTTTTATAGGTATCAGTGTTCGTATACGTCTGTGGCAATACTGATTTTTTTCAAATCCAAGCAATGGGAAGAAAAAATTCAAAATCTGAATTCGATTTTCTTTTCTGTGCTGCGAAACGCAAAACTTGCATCTTCCGTTAACATAAGAGAGAAGGAGGAAGACCCCATCTGGCACATCATTGCGATGCCCTAGTTTTTAGCCTACCTGCGTTAAAGTAATATAGAATCATTAGCACTCTTATGCCGATTCTGGTTGCCATTGTGAAAGACGCATTTTTCACATTCTTGTTGGATAATAATTATTATAAAGGCAGTACACACAGACAAAATTCCACATTAATTTTTAGGAATTATGACAAACTTATTTTAGAGGTCTGAGTACTAAAAGGAATTTTTATATCGACATATATATAAGGAATCTCCATTAATTTCATAGTTCAAAAGGTTTAACTAATTAGTATTTTACACTGGTTTGTCTTGATGGAAATTAAAACAATTGTATTAATGTACATGCTTTAAAGAGCCCTATACTGAAAACAGTCGTTACAAAATCTTCACAGTAAACAGTGAAAAAAAATGAAATATTTGTAATGAATTCTTCTAGTTATGTTCAAAAGAGACGTTTTTACTCAACTTCTAGAATGGATTAAATATATATAAGCTGGAATTTTGTAGTCAAAACTTCATTTATTTATGGGCTAAAGTTAAACTTTTTGTACAATTGTATTTATGGGCAAAAAATTGAAAATGAGGGCCTGTAATGGATTTCCACATTTTATTACACTCCCGAGCTCGAAAAACACTTTAATTGAATTTTATTTGGAGGATCATCATTTTGTAACAGTTCAAGAATTTTGATACAACTTCTATTTATGTAAAATCAAATATTTCATACATTTTTAACTGCTTTTTTTTACTTTCTCTTATACAAAGTACCGTATTATCAAAAATTCAAATTCGTTTTTGAAGAAATTTCCACATTTCACAAGTTCTGATTCCGGAAACCGCCTTTTTGGAATTGTTTCAGGAATTTAATATAAAAACAATTTCAGCTAGACGGATAAAATTCGATACGCAATATTTACACCAAATTAATGGTTTCTGTCCAATTTTGAACGGAATCTATTTGTAGAAAATCTGTCTAACCGCGATTCTATACTGCTGTAAAAGATGATTGCGATTGACACTCTCACGATCGGACTGTTGCACTTACAACTGCTAAATTTGGCGCGTACATACCTTGGAGGGCGAGAATGGGCATTTCAGATATACATTTTTGAAATTTTAATTAACTAAAGTTAAATTTTACCCTTTTATTTGGTATAAATTTTGAAGATATTATAGAAAAAATATTTAACCATTTTCAAAATTTAAAAAAAAAAAAACACCTATTTAATAGGCGTGCAAAATTTTGTAACATTTTGGGATTTTTTTTTAATTTTGAGATTAGCTCTCCTATCCTGAAACTTAGTTTTTTCTTTATTTCATCAACTACTTGCTTGAATTTTTTTCTATGGCTGAAAATGTAAGAAGAAATATTCTGTTTAATATCTGTGCAATTTATAAGATGAGTAACAAAGTAAAATTACAATACCGTAAATTTTCAAAGATAGATTAATCGACAATTGCATTTTTATAGAGCCATGATGTCACGGACAGGCCCCAGTTGGAAAGTTTATGTATACAATAAACATAACTTAATTTAGGCAGTAAAATAACACGACTTTAATGTCCGGGAATTCAATGGAATCACAGTTATATACAAATGATTTTGCTGAAATTAAAGATTATCAGTAGTTTGTCGCAACAGCTGGTCACCTGAGGCGACTAGTAAATAATAATTGCAAAACAAAAGGGTTAGATGAATAAAATTTGAAATACAGGTATAGCTTTGCATCAAATTTTGAACCAAATTCATTAAGATGTTGATAGTTGCTTTTCTGCCTTTTCAATTCATATTAATTGGATAGCACTAAAATGCCGCGTCTTAGATAAATAAAAAGTAGAATTCAGTTTTAGCATCTAAAATCTAGATCTTTGACAGACTTGAATCAAATTTTTTGAAAAGAGTTGACATCTGTCTGTACTTTCACGTCCATGTAAACACAATAGTTCAAATCCAAAGGATTTAAATAAATTTTGTTATGTGGTTATGTTAATGAAATTGTAATTCTGCGACCAATTTTGTTTGAATCAATTGTAAAAAAAATCTCCAAAATGTATATATGTTATTTTTAATTACACAATGAAACAGGTATTTTTTCTTGCACGGATCACTGAAAATAAAAATCTTAATATTCGTGTCAATTAAAGCTTTGCTCAGTATCCCAATTTTGTGCAAGAAGGGTCAAAATAATATACCTGTTGTAGAATAGTCAGGAAGTTTCGAGAAGGCCAATCTCAAGATTTGATTTTCTTTATCAATATATTTAGAGGTTTAGAGGGACATTTTTTATTGGTGATTAAGAATATAATAATTTTTTTTAATTTATGATTTTTTTCAACTTTTTACCATTGAAATTATTTTCAAATAAAAGTATGCTGATTATAAAAATTTCTTAAAAATGAATGTTGTAATTTGAAACTTGATATTTTGCATGATAAATAACTTCTAAAATATAATATTTTAAAAAGTTTAAGTTTTGTATTATGTTGTGAATGTTGTTACATACAGCTTCAAAAGATTGTAATTCGTTATTATTCGTACCGAAGTTAGAAGAGAATATGATTCGAGAAAGAGGCAACCATATATATATATATATATATATATACACTCATCTTTTTCCCCTACAACTTTCCGTTGAATTTATTGTTAAAGCCTGATTTATAAACATTTTATTTTTTATATCTGCACAAATTATATATTTTTGAAATCAGTGAAATGCGCTCCAATTTATTAAACTAAAATTGAAAAATTTAGTCAAATAAGTCAATTTTTTGAAGGTTCATATTTCCCAGTTTTCTTAAAATGGCGTTGAAACCTCATACTAAATACTTTAATTCATTATATCCTTTCATTCATTTTTTTCATATAGATCTGAAATGAGAACTCATCGAAATTAAGAAACTATAATTTGATTATTACAACTTTTTTTATATTAATTGCAGTGAGCAAAAGAAAATAATCGTTGATGTATTCATGGATATTGGTCGACAAGTTACGGTGACAAAATCCAATCGAGCGTGAATACGTAAGTATTTACTTTGTTTCACATTTTACTAAAACAAGTACTAAAAGAATAAAATGAAATCTGATGTGCATATTTCAATGTATCATGTCACATAATGTCTTGAACGACCAAGCACCACGTGCTCGTGCAAGTTAAATTATATTATTATTCATTTTAATTGTTTCATTGAATTATTAACTTGAGTATTGCAAACGATACAAAAAAAATTTGTATTGCATCTATTGTTTAAAAATATATATAACATTTCCTATTCATTTCGTATAATCACGTGCTCAATAGGACATTTTTCTAGGTTTTATTTGCTGTAGTCATTAGCTGATTTTTTAAAGATATTTTGTAAATACAATGACAACACTTTATTAAAAGTTGACTTTTTAAGATGCTCGTGCAGATAAAACTTTTATTTTTCGCCTATGGATTTTTGTTCACGCCACAAATCTCATCCCAAAAACATAATGTTCTGATATGATAATAACAATGCATTTTTTTCACCATTTAAAGCGTTTTTCCAAATACTACTTAGTTTCAGTCTCCAACGACAAAACAATTAGCTTTTGGGGCATTCTAACAGAAGTTAATCTGTGTATTCACTGTGTATTTTATTAACCATTTTTTTAATTCCAAAATGCAAACATCGGGAACCCACATGCTGCAAGTTACGGTGGCTGTCTGAAAACTCTCGAATGATATAAAGACTATCAGTAAAAAGTGCTGCCAGTAAATATAAAAGCATTTTATGATGGATTATCATTGGGGGTGGAAGATTCTTTGCAAACATTTGATATCGCATCGTCTCTTGAATCTTACCCCAATAGTTGGAAGGTAAATAAATTTACCTTTGATAACTTTAAAGTTTATTCTTTTGCAATTACTAATTGTTTCTTTTATACATTGTACTCTCCTATGACACAAATCCATATAAACTAGGTCACATAAAGAATTAAGTATATTTTTAATTGTTTTTATAAATCTTGGGGGGGGGACCTGTATTGAGCGCAATATTAGCATTTATAAATTTTTTTGTTTTGTTCAGTAAAGAAAATGTATGCAACTTTATATCATTATGAGCATTTAAAGCTGAAGTTTTAAAATCCCATAGTAATAGGTGCAAATAAAATTTTGGACCAGTTTGAATTTGATAACTATGTTCTGCTTAACTGAATTTCACCAAATACTGACGTAATTTGTCACCTAGAAATCGGATGCCACTTCAGAGACAGGTAAAGAGTGCATGAATATTTCCTGCTTTTTTCCAGAATATTTTGGTTGAAGGCTCCATTTGACAGGATTATGATGGAAGCGTTCATATCACTCCTTATTGTAGTGCATCTAAAGGTTTAACGCAACGAGCTGTCTAACAGTTTTTCTAAGGAAAATGCAGAGGATATACGTGTGCTTGCCTCTCTTAGTAAATTTTAACCCCCTTCCCACCAAAAAAATATGAATTCCGTATCAGCTTAAAGGTTTTTGATGGCAATATGTCTTGCTTATATTCTACCATAACTTTTATATGTATCGGTGTTCGTATAAATATGTGCCAATTGGGATAATTTGAAAACATTTTAAGTCCAGTATAATTTAATACTATGTTTGGAATATCTCTCTATCCCAGATCTTTATAGGAAAAATGTTAATTTCTTGCCTAAAATCAGACAAAGAAAGGTATCCACGGTTGAAAAGAATCGACGTTATAGACAAGAACCATTGGTGAAACTTAATTGACAGGCATTAAAATATCGGTTTTGAAATGCTTACTTTTTTACCCATTACCAATATCTCAAACTTTTTTAAAAATCATGCATGCTATTAAATTTTTGGTAGAAAAATTATCTTCTCTTACCGGTCAAAATTTGCAATGTTTGCATTTCTACCTATTAGCAAAACAGCAGTACAATGTATCATTATGTATAGTTAAAGATTTGTATAAAATTTTAAATACTGTCCATCAAAAGGATGATGTCCAGTCGATTTGTAAATTCAAAAGTCGGTGAATGAAATAATTTGAAAACCCAATTGCTTTAAACAAAGGGGATTTGGAAAGTGATCCATTCACTATTACAGCTGATTTATTTCAACTTTAAATCGAAGCAATGGGAAGGAAAATTTTCAAAATCTTGAATTGGATTTTTTTTCTGTGCTGCGAAACGCAAAACTTGCCATCTTCTGTTAATATAAGAGAGAAATGCAAAGGAAGAACACCACCGCTGCCATGTCCTGGCTTTCAGCCAACCCTGTACAACCTGCATTGAAGTAACATTGAAGCCTCATCACTCTTGGGTCAATTATGTTTGCCATTACGCAAGACACAGTTTTCGCATACTTGCTAGATAATAATTATTATAGAGGCAGTACTATTGCAAAAAACGTCCACATTAATTTTTAGGAATTATGGCAAACTTGCAACCATGTTTTAGAATGCCTACTAAAATTAATTTTTATATTCACATTATATCTATATTGTTACAAGCGGGCGAACGCGCGCCGGAGTAGAAAACATTGACGATTCTTCACTAGGTGCTTTGCGCCAGTCGAGTTGACTTGGCGAGGGGAATATTCTGGTAGCCCCAAGGCAGTTCTGGCTGCTCCGCGTTGACGCTCGCCCGGCTATCTAAGGAAAGGGTTGCCGTAAGATGGAGGGGGTGAGTTAATTAGTTGAGAGTATCTCTCTCTCGGAAGACAAACGTCTCGCTGGACTAGCGGATACTTTTCCTGCTTGTTATTAGTGAGCTGTGTTTACGTTTGTTGTTAACGTTGTATTATTGAGCTCGCTGCGATTTACTGTGCTGTACGATAGCTGTTTTGCAGTCTGAATTTAGTGTGCGTAAGGCTTGCATTTACTCTAAGTGACTGTTGACTGCTGGATTGTGTTTATCTGAAGTTTTGCTTTATCAAGTCATCCTGTAAATAGCTGTAAATAAATTTGTTTGTGCTGTCCTCAAATAAAGTCCACTGAATCCGAACCCGCTACGCTAAAAACGTAACAATATATAATAATGATTCTATTAATTTCGTAGTTCAACGGGTTTAACTCATTAGTATTTTAGTGAGCCCACGCTGCTTTATCTTGAAGGAAATTAAGGCAAATGTGTTTTTGTATATGCTTCAAAGGGTCCTATAATGAAGACAGCGGTAACAAAATCTTAACAGTAAACAAAATTGAAATATTTGTAATGAATTCTTTTAGTTCTGTTCAAAAGAGGCATTTTTACTCAGCAACAGAAATTGAGTAATATTACATATATAAGGTGGAATTTTGTAGTCAAAACTTCATTTCATTTATTTACGTGCTAAAGTTATAATTTTTTTTTCTTTTTTGTATATGAAGTGCCAAAGAAGTATTGTATTGGCAAAAAATTGAATTTGAGAGTCTGTGACGAATCTCCCTTTCATACCAATCTCGAATTCGAAAAACGCATTTTTAAAAACACATTGATTAAATTTTATGAAGAGGATCAGCGTCTGGATACAATTTCTATTTATATAGAACCAAATATTTCATATTTCTAACTACGTGTTTTTACTTTCTCGTATACAAAGGGAAAGTACCGCGTTGTCAAATATTCAAATTTAGTTTTGACGGATCTCCACATTTCTACTCTATTGAGCGTTAAAAAAGTATTTTTGGAGTTGTTTCATGAACTTAATATCATAAACACTTACAGCTAGATGGATAAAATTTGACACGAAATATTTACACCAAATTAAGGGTGTCCAATTCTGAACGGAATATATCTGTAGAAAATCTATCTGTCTATGCTTCAATATTGCTATTAAAGATGAATGCATATGCGTCTTGACATTCTCAGGATCAAACCGTTCCACCTGCAACTTCTAAATTTGGCACTACATACCTTGGAGGTCTAGAATGTGCTTTTCAGATAGTCTTTTTAATTAATTAAAATTGAATTTAAATTTTGTCTTTTTTGCTATGAATTCCTGTAATACTATAGTACAAATATTTTACCTTTTCCAAAATTTTAAAAAATACCTATTTTTAATAGGCCTGCAAAATTTTATTAAATATATTGAATAAATTTTTTTTCTTAATTTTGAATAGTAGATTATATCTGCTTTCTTAAAACTCAAATTGTTTTCCTTATTTCATCAACTATCTAATTGCTTGAATTTTTTTCTATGGTTGAAAGTGTAAGAAGAAAGGTTCTGTTTAATAACTGTGCAATTCATAAGATGAATAACAAAGTTACAATATCATAAACATTCGTAGATAGATTAATCACCATTTGCATTTTTTATAGCGTCAGAATGTCATGGGACTGAAATCCATTCGTAAAGTTTAGATACAAAATAAACAGAATTTAATTTGGACAATAAAATAACGATTTTAATGTCCTGGAATTCGATGGAATCGCTGTGATACATAAATGTTTTGGCTCAAATTAAAGGTAATCAGTAGTTTGTAGCTCTAGCTGGTCACCCGAGGCTATTAGTAAATAATAATTGCAAAGGAAAAGAGTTGGAAGAATAAAATTTGATATACAGATGTAGCTTTGCATCAAGTTTTGAACCAAATTCATTAAGGGGTTTACTTATGGTTTTCTGCATTTTTTATTCATATGAATACGATAACACTAAAGCGCAGCATCTAAGATAAATGAAATTTAGTGATACTCGATTTTAGTATCTAAAATATAGAATTTTTCAAACATTTCATTCAAATCTGGTAAGGAGTTGACAACTGTTTACACCTTCGCATCCAAGTAAACACGATAGTTCAGATCCAAATAATTTAAATAAATTTTGTTATTAAAATTATAATACTGCGACAAATTTTGTTTGAATCAATCGAAAAAAAAATGTACGTTTCTTTAACCACACTATGAAATATGCATTTTTTCAATAGTACACTGAAGATAAAAATATGAAAATTCGTGGCAGTCAAAGCTTTGCCCAATTTTATCCCAAGTATCCCAAATTTATGCAAGCAGGGTAAAAATAAAATGCCTATTATTATAGATTAAGTCAGGAAGTTTCGAAGAAGACCAATCTCAGGATTTAATTTTCTTATCAATATGTTTAGAGGCTTGGCGAGACACTTTTCATTGATAGTCAAGAATATGATAATTTTTTTAACTTAGGTATTTTATTTTTCAACTTTCTACCAGTGAAATTATTTTCAAATAAGATATGCTAATTATAAAAATTTCAAAAAAAAAAAGAATTTTGTAATTTGAAAATTTAAAAATTTATATTTTACACGATAAATAACTTCTAAAAATTAATATTCTTGCGTAGAAAAAATTGGTTTTACCGATGTATTATATTGTAAATATATACAACTTTAAAAGGTTGATATGTATGTACCAAAATTTGTAGAGAGCATGATTGGAGAAAGTGGCTACCAATAAAAAATTTCTATCTTTTTTTTTCCCTACAACTATCTGTTGAATTCATTGTTAAAGCCAAATTTAAAAACCTTTTTTTTTTTTCAAATCTGCACAAATTATGCATTTTTGAAATCGGTGAAATATGCCCTAAATTATTAGCCTAAAATGGAAAAATTTAGTCAAATAAGTCATTTTTTGAAGGTTCAGATGTTCCCAATTTTCTTAAATGGGTGTTGAAACCTCATACTAAATCCTTCAATTCATTACATCCTTTCATTTATTTTTTCGTATAGATCTGAAATGAGAATTCATCAAAATCAAGAAACTATCATTTGATTATTACAATTTTTTTATTAATTACAGTGCGCAAAAGAAAATAATCGTTGATGTGCCCATGGATATCGAAGCCCTCTCTCGATCGACAAGTTACGGTGACAAAATCCAATCAAGCGTGAATGCGTAAGTATTTACTATGTTCCGAATTTTACTAAAACAAGTACTAAAGAGAATAAAATGAAATCTGCTATGCATACTTCAATGTATCTTGTCAGAACATAATTTCTTGAACGGCCAAGCACCACGTGCTCGTGCAAGTTAAATTATATTTTTATTTATTTTAATCGTTTCGTCGAATGGGTCACTTTAGTGCTGCAAACGATCCATAAAAATTCTGTCTTCCGTTGATTGTTTAAACAATATATAACATTTCCTATTCATTTCGTATAATCACGTGCTCAAAATGACATTTTTCTAGGTTTTATTTGCTTGTAGTCATTGATTTTTTTAACAGGGCTTTTGCAAAGACAATGGCAACGCGTTATTAAAAGCTGATTTTTTTTAGATGCTCTTGCACATAAAATTTTTATTTTTCGCCTATGGGTTTTTCACGCCACAAACCTCATCCCCAAAACAACATAACGTTCTGACATGATAATAACAATGCTTTTTTTTCAGCATTTAAAGCGTTTTTCCAAATACGACTTTGTATTACTCTCCAACGAAAAAACAATTAACTTTTGGGTCATTCTAACAGAAGGTACTCTGTGTATTCACTTGAAAACTTATCGCAATAGATTTTTCTTTGATGTCAAAATAAAAAGTTCATCCTTGCTTAAGAAATTGCAGTTGTTTTTTTTATTGAAAGGTTTAGAACTCAATAAGTATCTTTAAGTAAATTCACATCAAAATGCTGAAAATTAATATATATCAGTATGGATGAAGCTCGGTTATTCTGAAAAATAGTATTCTTAACATGACCGGTGGGTTTTCTTGTAACATCCTTTCAATATGACCTATATGGGACATTATTTCACGGTTAGTGACAAGAATTAAGTTGATCGGGCAAAAACTTCTGTTCCGATTACATCCAAAATTTGGCGGGAATCATTATTTTTGTTGAAACTAAATTATGTGTATCTAGTATATTTCATTTATAAAATGCCACTTTATTATTACGTAGTAGCCATAAATAATATTGTTACAAGCGGGCGAGGGGCACAAAAAACCCGCCAAAGATGGCGACGTTGGCGACGAGCCTCGTGCCAGCTTGATTGGTTTGGCGAAAGGAATAGTCTAGTAGCCGCTGCATTGTGCGCATTGTTTTGAGAATTTTCACGAGATTCAATGCACGCTCTTCTTGGCTATATAAGGACGAGTGGCCGGAGTGAGTGAGTGAGTTCAGAATGTCCTTGCGAGATTTGTGCCGAGATTGCAAAGTGGCAAAATTATATCGAAACTGCCCTGTGTGAGATCAGTAGAGCTAAAATCCGAGTACAAGGCTACGTAATGGAAGGAAAACACCGGCTGCATGAATTTACCAACGAGGAGATAGAGATGTGTAACGAAACCTTGAAAGTCTCTGAAGATGAGCGTGACTCTTTATATGCTGTTAGCTGTAAACTTAGGAATTGCGAAAAGAATTTTCAATCCCCCCCTAGAAGAAAAACTGCAAAAGTAAATACTTCTGATCAAACCCCCTAAAGTAATTAATCTGCAAAAAAAATTCGAACCCTTAAATGTTGCGCTAATAGATCCCCCTGAAACGATTACCGAGGAAGTAAAACCTAAAATCCCCCCCCAATCATGCTAAAATATACAAAAGACTGCAACAAAGTTCTTGAGGTCCTCAACTCTAAATTTGGCACAACTAATAATGTTCTGAGAAATAATTTCATTAAGGTCTTCCCTGACTCTATAGATACTCTCAGAGAAATCCAAAAATTTTGCAAAGAGAATGAACTGGAATTTTATGTTATTCCCCCCAGAGCAACCCGACCGGTAAAAATCGTAGTAAAAGGTCTCCCAATGGATTACATGCCTGAAGCCCTTGAAAGTCAACTAAAGAGCCGTGGATTTTCTGTTAACAAAATAATTCTCTTAACTCAATTTAAATCCAGGAAACCCCTCCCCCCATTCTATTAGTTGAGCTCAATAAAAATGCAATAGTCGATGAAATTTATGACCTCTCTAGCATTGAATGCTTAAAAGTCACTATTGAACGTTAGAGGACGTAGCACAATATCGCAATGTTACAATTGTAACCTATTCGGTCATGTTCCACTAACTGTGCATTTAAGCCCAGATGCATTAAATGCGGTAAAGACGATCAAACCCGTAATTGCCCGATCACTGAAAAAGTTACTAATTCAAAGTGTATAAATTGTGACCAAGAAGGTCACACCGCTCCCTACAGAGGCTGCCCAAAATTTCCGCGAAACCAAACACTAAACCCCCAAATGAATAGGCAAAATTACTTTGCGGCTAAATATGCTAACTCAAATAACTCCTACTCAGATATGCTTAAAGCAAACATGCCTCAGAGGCCACCAAAACCAAATAATAACCCCCATCAAAATGAATTATCTAACAACTCCCTATCAGATATTAATGATATTTTTTAATTATTAAAAGAAATCAAAACTATCTTCCAATGTTTCCCTAACTTAAAATCCACCATCGAAGAGTTAAAAACAACAGAAGACCCCATGAAAAAACTCCTTATTCTGTTTGAATCTATGCAAGCAAATCCTTAAAAATTTTAAGTTCGAGTCTGATACAGTAACTTACTAACCCAGCCAACAGCCAATCAGAACCCACCTTCTCTCACCTCCACGCCTACCCTAAGAGGGTACCTCCATGCTTTCTCCAGTCCATGCCAGTTCGCTCCCAGCCAAGCTCAAGTCATCTTAGCCGTGTTCGAGGATAAGCCCCTGCCGGGGCTAGGCGCCTCGTGAACCCATTCTTCTAAAAGCGAGTGAGTTAGTTGAGAGTTTGCTCTGAAATAAAAATCTTCTCGCTGGACTAAAGGATTTGTGAGCTGTGTTTGCGTTTGCTGTTAACGCTGTGTTATTGAGCTCGCTGTGATTTACTGTTGCTGTGCTATACGATAGCTGTTTTGCAGTCTGTTTTATTGTGCGTAAGACTTGCATTTACGCTGTAAGTGACTGTTGACTGCTGGATTGTGTTTATCTCAAATTGTTACTCTATCAATCATCCTGTACATAAGTGTAAATAAATTTGTTTGTGCTGTCCTCAATTAAAGTCCATTCAATCCGAACCCGCTATGCTAAAAACGTAACAATATAAGATCATTTTTAATGTCTAGAAATAAAGTGATTCTAATGGGGAAAAGTACTTTAGTATTTTCTTCACCCATTTAACTGTCTTGCCCCAGTGCCATACGTGCATCGATTAATCGAATTTTGATAGTTGTACGCAAAAAATAAACTATTCCAGCGGTTATAATTCAGTATTAGAATTAAATCAAGTGTTCAATGGATTTCCATTTGAATCAAAATGAGAAAGTATTCCCGAAATAGAAGATGTCATCTTATTTACGTAGTAAAGTAAATAAATCAATTAAGTGATTAAAGTATTGTGATCTTTTTTAAGAGTCAAATTTTAATGATAGACAATGGGAGCAATCTTCCCCAAAACGTCCTTTCATCCCCTTTAGTAAATGTGAATTCTTTCTTTATTTAAACGCAATTCCCTCCCCTCCAGTGGATTGAAATCTAAATTTGACACAGAATTATAATTTCAGTCG
>JAOUZG010052702.1:0-39411 GCA_026289955.1 Argiope argentata
ATCTTTAATGAAGTGCTGTTTATTCATCCACTCGAGTTTAAACTTGAAGTAAATGATAATGTTAATGCGGGTTTTTTTCAAATATTAATTAGTTAATTAAATTTAATTAAATTTTAATACTTTAAATGGAGTTTTAGCAATTTGAAATGAAAATGGACGTCAACAGGCAGTAGCTCGATCGGTAAAATGCGAGAATTTTAGATATTTTTCACGTGAAGGTGAAGAATGTGTGTTCAGTTCTTGTGAAAAAATCAATAGTTTTTCGATCAATTATTCATATTAATTGTAATTATTAAATAAAAAGAAATTTAAATAGAATTGATTATAGAAAAGTAATAAAAAGGAACTGACTTTCAAATTTTCTTTTTTTACTTGTTCTTTTGTTGCTGTTAAAACTATTGCCGCATTAAAATACAAATGAGATTTAAATTATTATTGAATTCTGAAATAATTGAATAGATTATAAAAAATGGAGGAACTTACTGATTTGATAACTACCATATTTAAAAAAACAGCTTTTGATGATTTTTATAACAATGAATTTAATAAGGTATAAATAATTTAAATAGGTACATATAATAATAATTTAATGAGATATAAAAAGAGAAGGAACTAATTAAGCTTTTTAAAGATTAGGGAATTTAAGAAATAATTTTTTGTGATTTTTGCAACTCCTGATGATCATTTCATTAAAAATATTAACTCCCACAGACAGTTTTTACTTAAAATAATCAGTACAACTTTGAAGAGATTTTTGCCATTTCGTTAATTATCGCCTCTCTCAATATAAATCAGCTGGAAATATTCCGGAGTGTGATTAATCCGATATCATTCGACAAATTTGATCATTTTTTATATTTAATAAATAGTATAGTTTCTTACATTTATCCTAATGGCCATCATTCGAACAACTTAAGCAACTGTTCTGCAATGTTTTGGTGTTTCAGCGACTTTGTAGTGGTTAAAAACAGTTTGAACATATCTTGTTTTTGCGAAATTCACCACAATGTGGATTTTGTTCCCGCAGAATTCTGAGAGGATTGTCTTTATTAGAAAAGTCTTACAAATATTTATTCAAGTTAGGGAATGTTCATTATTATTATTATTGAAGACGTAATTTCCTCAATCAAGACGTAATGCTAATATAGCTCAGTATGATTTCAGAATATTAGAATGGACACTTTTGTTCATTCCAATTTTTTTATTGGCTCTTGCATAAAATACACATAGAGAGTATGTTGAATTAGTAAATCAAAAATTAGTTAGTCAAAAATGTGTTCATATTTTCAGGGATTCTGTATTTGAGAATACTTTGGGCTGGTAAACACATGTTTAGTACTATTTATGTGTATCTGTTAACCAATCTTTGTGTATGTGAGCACGACGACATAAAGTTTAGCATGTGAACTCGACAGCAGGAAAAAATTCCCAGGAATTAGAAAATTATGATTTTGCCTCCTCATAGCAGCTGCAAACATTTCAGACAACTTTTCCAAAAAGCAAGCTGTCTGCCTATTCCCCTTTTAAATGAATACGGTCACAAAAAAGCGTGATGAGTGAAACATAAACCTTGATTTGTCATATTCACAAAAAAGATGTATATCCGAACCCAATTTTAGCGTACTTTATCGACAAAAGAGTGCTTGTCCGTTTCTTCAGTAGCTATGAAATTTGAAAGAAGGTGGAAGGTAGTGGATGGAATCAGCCGAATCTTTTATTTATTGAATACAAGGAAAGTTTTCAGCAATTTCTTTCTTTCAAAGTAAGGGAATTTAATGGAGGAATGAATATTTTAAAGTAACACATTTCCAAGCTTTAATCAAAACTTTTTGCGAACAAAGATTACCTTAAAATATCTGCTCTGAACTTCGGAAGGCACTAAGATAACATTAAATAAGTAAAGAGCTGCCACAGCATTTACGGGAACCAAGATTGATTCCTAAAAACCTACACTGGCTACGGTATAACTAATCCAGTAGGAGTAACATTTTGTTGTATATAAAGAATAGCTGACATCACACTACATTTTGTTTCTCCGGAGAAGCGAGAACCAACCCCCATACCGGAAGCTCCTCGTCTGCCTTTCACCGGCATCCCACAGGTGGAATGCCACCGTTTTGTATTCCCACAAGTAGGACTACAAAACGGTTAATAACAGAAAAATCCTTTGTCCCATGTATTAATTCCATGTATTATTCATGAGTTTTTTGTTTGTTTATCGGGAGTCTATTAATTAACTCCCGTGAAGAAATTAATTACGATATTTCTTCCTAAAAAGAATACACACACAAAATTTGTAGTTATTATCAACAGATATCAATTAACGTTGCTTGCACTGTTATTAATTATGACAGGGACACAATCACTAACTAATGGTTAAAAATTGTAAAGCCTTTCACCTAATAAAATTATATGCCCCGTTCTTTGCGTTTAATTTCTGAATTAAAATTTATTACGCATCTTCTGCACCATTGAGAGCTGCTTTGCATAAATTCTAAAAAATATTCCTTTCAAAATTATTTTTCTATACTATTATTATTTCAGATGACAAATAGAGAAAGCAACTTTTTCATCTGATTATTGCAATTTTATCCATTTTAGGTTTCTACTTTAAAAGAGTTCGCGTCCAAAATGAACAAAGAAGGTTTTATTTAAAGTAGGATATTAGCTTTTCAATGAATTTTAAAACATTATTGACTATCCAAAATTTTAAGGATTTCTTTGTTTACCTTAGATATTAAAAATATATAACTAGATTTTAAAACGAGTATTTGAATTACCGTTTTATTTATACTATAGAATATAAATTTTGTTTTCAAGCTAAACTTCAGAGATTATTATCTGAATCGATCAGCTTTAATGTCGACAATAAATTCCATCATTGGTCCATGCAACGCAAAGAAACTTGTCTTGCAATAAATATTAAATTGAATTTGAAAACACGCCTTTGAATATCGATTATTTTAAAACATGTATTCAAAGTAGTAATTTTTATTATAAAATGAAAACATAATTGTAATTTCTTTCAGAAGATAAAAAATAAAATGAAATGATATTACAATTTGAAAATATAGAAGAAAAAATTAGCAGAACAATACAGCACAGTTTTTATTAAAAAAATATTCTTCCTTACTTAAAAAGTAGGTCATCCTCTATATTTTATTGTTTTTATTTAAACCTTTATACTGCATTATTTCGAAGGAAAAAAAAAGACTTTTAAAAAATATTTTATTCTTTTTAAAATACTTAAAATGAAAAATAAAGTCTTTTTAATGCACTTTGGGATCGATTCCCAGATTTATAGCGATAACATGACCATGAAAACGCAAGTGAAAGCTTGCAACTGGCATTCATTGTAATCTTCTCACTAAAGGGTGATGTCAATATAAGAGGATTAAGGATTTAAAAAACTGTCATACATTCTATCACGTCACGATTTTGTTCGAGCCATTTTGTCTCAAATCCTTGTATTTCTGTGGAAAGATTAATTTATTTTCTCAGTCTTCTTGAAGTTTGACGGATTTGGTTTTATTTGAAAACAAAAATACATTTTTCGCTATTTAAAAGATGTTTTGACTTGGATAACAGTTGCTATTAAAATATTTTTTTATTTATTTCTATTATCTACACTTTTATTTAAGAGTATTTTTAATTGAACGATTTTTCATTTCTTCGCAGATAATAAGAACTTACTTTTGTCATAGTTGCAATGATCAAATGTATTAAACTAGAGCTAATACAAAGAATGTGATGAGAGTGCGTTTAGTAGACAATTTCTTATACTGTTTTCCATGAATTGGTAAACAATGAAGCATTTGCAAAATAATGCAGCTGTTGCATTGGTGTATTGGTTTAAATCAGTACACACAATACAAAAAGAAATTCCTGTGATGTGTTTATCGAGTTTTAGTAATTCATTCTTTGTAATTTGTCTTGCCATGAACAGGAGTATGTAATTCGAACAAAAAATAATTTATGCACCGGCGTCCTGGCACAGAGGTAGAGCATCTCCTTCTTGATCTGGCCTTTCCGGGTTCATGTCCCGATAAGGGCAAGGTTGTTCTTCTGTGTACTATCTGTGAGGTTTGTGAATGTGCCCCCCCCCCCCCTGTTAAAAGCGTTTGTGCAAGCGAATGTGTATCTAAGTCGTACTTTTGGCTCCTGCTGGCGGTGCTTCAAAAACAAGAGACGCTTATTCGGCTTAAAATCATTGACGGCCATCAGATCGCTTGTCCATGGCAAGTGCTATTAGTAACAATAACAAAATGCATGTGAATGTTAAAGATAGTTCCTATTTTTATTACGGTATAGAAATATTCGTCAAAGGTTTTTTTTTTCATTATTTAAATATTGTTATTTAATTTTTCAGTTTTCCTTCCAGATAGTACTTATTTTGAGAAAGATTCTGTTCATAATTTCAATATAGAAGCAAAATAGTTTTTTTTTAATTCTTTGCAACATAGAGAAATCTAATTTTGTTTCATTAAATCAGTCTCCCACATTAATCATCAAAATATATATACTTCCCAATAACTGTAAAAAGAAATTACTACTCTATACAATTAATGTCAAAAAAGAAATGCTTTCACCACATTCTAAATGGTTTATAATGAGATATTATTAAAATATATTATCTGGAAGAAAATTAGTATCATCTATTTACTTCATATAAAAACGAATTGAATTTCTTTTCATTGTTTTGAAGAAAATAATTCATCCCAATCGAAAATATTCACCCGAACGGCAAAAGACGAACCTTGTCGACAATCTATGATCAGTATGAATCATTTTCATTCATCATTGATGCCAAGATGAAACGATCTCATCAAAGCATCCTCGGTCAAAACTTCCCCAGATGATCTATCTGCATGGCACCATCCACTTCGTCAGCTGTTCTCAGGCCCACAGACCCAGATCGTCTCAGCTGGCTAAGTTACGGGGTGACCGTGGGAAGTGGACTGCGAAGGAACCGTCCTGGGATGACCGAGACTTGGAGTGGGACGAGGCAGGAGCAGTGATTTCGCCCGCCTGATATCTCATCTCTGGCATTCGATGATTGCAGAGCGCCGCTCATCGAGCTCACGCTTTTATTTGCATTCCTTCCAAGAGCAATTTCGAGTGCTTCGGTTTGGATTCAGGATTCCGAGCACGCAATCTGGGTTGCGTGCCCAGTTATGGGGTCAGTGATGGTTAGTGAGAAAGATTAGTTAACCGGAAGTTGGCTATCGAGGAAATCGCTCCGAACTTCAGTGAAGATATCTTCATTGATGGTATTTATACGATCATCCTTTTTGATTACGTTTAGGAAGTTGGTCACATCATACAGGCATACAAGATCCATGGCATAAGGGATTTAAATTCAGTCATTAGCATATAATATAGAGTATTCATTACAGTTTATTTGGATTAAGTATCTTTTTTTTAAAAAAAATCAATGAACTGGGAATATGCAGACCATTATACAGTAAATTACTATCTCCAAAACGCACATTTTGGCATAAACCTCTTTTATTTAAATAAAATTGAAGCAGCTTTCTTTTTTTTAAAATATGGCACCTTAAATAATTTGTTTGCAATTGTTGAATAGACGCCAATTTAGCTTCACACAATTTTTTTAAAAATAGTGAGTTCCCGAATTCATAAAAGAAAATGATTGATGTAAGAAACTGTTTCATTACTCAGACTTTTTAGCAAAAACATTCGTAAAAAATGGAGATATTAGTAATTCTAATATTTAAATTTCGTAATTAAGAAATGTTTTATTACATCTGATTTTTCTTTTTTGATATAACTGATAAATAAATACCTTGATATTACTGATAAATAAAATACATATCTGGAATAAATGCAAATGAATTGTTTATGTCTTATATAAAATAATTTGATCTTCGCTTTGTAAAGTGTGTTACTTTAAATCATATTTATTTGATATTTGCTGCAAATATCTTTTTTTTTAAGAAATATTTTATTTTGCTTTAAAAGTAATTTTTAAAGCAGTATTTCATGAAAGTTATGTAAAAGATTGATGACTATCAAATTCAGTGAAATTACAGAAACTAAACAAAGAAGTTAACTTAAAAGAAGGAGTTAAAAGATTTAAATGGAGATTAACCTCTTTTCTAGAGTTTTTCATTAACTTTAAAGTCATAGTTTGTTTTAAAACAGCTTAGGTTTAACATTAATTTTTTTTTAAAAAAAGTGGGAGATTTAAGATGAAAATTTTTATGGTTTTCCATTACTGAATTACTATATGTCGACTAGCATTTTAAATTTTTACCTTTAAATTTAAAATTGCTCTCATTCATTAATTCAAGTTCCTTCAAGATTTTAAAGTTTCTCACTGTTATGAAGAAAATGGATGAGAAGTTATTAGATTTGTTATAAAAAATGATAAGAGATTTTAAAACATTGTAAGGACAAAACATATTAAACATTTTACATTCTTGGCGGAATTTTTGTTGAAATATTTCACAACATTTGAGACACAAGAGTAACTGTAAGAAAGAAAAGGAAATTGGACAGAGCCTTAATTTTCATTACAAAAAATGACTGCTCCTTTAATACAATTAATTAATACAATACTGCTAATCCCCGCATTAATACACAATCTAGAGAAATCTGTTATCAGAATATTAAAATCACCTATTCCACTAAAAGACAAAAAATCACTTTAAATCCAGTCTGCATTCAAAATGGCAAATCCGGTGAGAACTTAAAGGGGCAAATAAATTTAAAACAATAAACATCTAATCGTCTGTTGGCCTTGTTTGCCTTATAGAAAACGCATATACAATTCTTACCAGATTAAAAATTGGCCACACACGGCTCACACATAAACATTTTCTGTTGGGGGAACACGCACCCCGATGTACAGAGCATCAGTGTCCTATGACGGTTCTTCACATCTTTTCACAATTTAACAATGAACGCATTCGCTGCTTTCACTCACCCCACATCAAATAAAAAGACATTCTTCATAAAGTTCCCCATGTCCAACTTTTTAAAAAATTACTGGCCTGATTCTTAATAACTTTTAGATTACATTTTACCATGCTATCAATTTTTGTAGATTTTACAGGTTGACAGCTACAGGAAAAGGATGCAATTAATAAACAAACTTTTAAAATAAGACTAAATCTCACTGTGTTTGGCACAATAAACTTCGTCAAACCAAACGAACCAAACCCATAATATTTCACGTGATCAATTTCGAGTTGTTTGAAAACATTGTTATTGTTTTTAGCGCATGGAATCCAAAAATCTGATGGTAGAAATATGCATCTTCATATTCTTGTCGATCCAACTACACTCCAATTCTCAATATATATACAAAGTTATAACACTTGTCAAATCGATATTATGCACTTCAGATATAATCGGGGAATATATCTCTTCTGGTAGTTATAGCTTCTGCAAAAATTAATGAAGAACACTAAATAACTTTTAACGTATTCTATGGACAAGTCATTCATTTCTTACTATTCACCAGACCCATTTAATTGTCGCAGACTGTACTCAGTAAGAGAATTTTATTTTAGTACTTTCAACAATCATTTTCAACATTATTTTCCATTTATTTAATCAACGTGCCAGTAATTTTCATATGTTTGTTTGTTTTTTCTATTAAATTGTGAAAAAATACATACTTTAAAAATATCTAGCATTGGAAAATTACTAACGCGATTAAATTCTTGGTAAATTGAGTCCTTCAAACAAATTCTTCATAAAAAGATAAAATTTAAGGAAATACAATATTAGAAAATAATATTTTACAAGATATGTTATTGTAATCATAAAGTAACGTTAAATAAATGAATTATTACCTTCTATATTATAAATAAATCATGCTTTAATTTATTTAATGAGGATTTTAATAATTTAATGTAAAAAAAACATTATTGACTTTTTTCACTTTTTACAAATTTATTTACTAAGCAATTACGAAAATAATATATTTTTGATTCTTTAGCTTAGAAATGAAAACCAGCAAGCTAGTCATAAATCCGTCACAACGTTTTATTGATTTGTTGAAATAATGATATAAACACAACAAATATTTCCTTAAAGAAAGAAAATGTTCTGTTAAAGATTAATATTCAATCACAGATTAATTTTTTTATCTTCCTTTTTCTGAAAAAAGAAACATTAATATTATTTTGGAAGATTTTGCAATAAACTATTATCAAAGTTTATTTTTCTGCTATAATACTTATATATGCCCTGGACAGATATTAGACTTAATAATAGTGGCTCAGTCATCTTTAATATTTATAACTTAGTAATATTTATCAGGATTAATTAGCTTGTCTTCGAAGCTTTATTTATTCATCTTCAAGAAGGCAAAATATCTTTGTTAAGAAGTTATTTGGTATTATTCAATAAAGGAATAACAATTATTAGAAAAAACTGTCTTTAAGATAATATTCTCACTAACAATAAATTAGCAATATATCACGGTGGAAAGAAGACAATCATAATGTATACAAAAACACACATTTTACTGAACAAATTATTTACTTTTGAGACCTTCAGTAAAGCTTTAAATCTTTTCTCTGTAATAATATTTCAATTTAAATAAAAAGAAATAGCCCTTTGTTTTTCATTGATTTGACATAAATCTATTTGGTGTGGACGATGAAGGTATTTATATTTTACTTCACTATTATACCATTTAGCGTATTGCACGGACATGTCTTCCTTTTCCTAAAATTTAGCACCAAAATAGAAAGGTTTTTTTTTTTTCATTGATATTCTTAAGTGAAGAATGTAAATCATAATTTTTAATTTTTTGTCTGAACGCGCTATTTGAAAATATTTCTCTGTTTTATCGTTGTAATATGATAGAAATGATTCAAAATGAGTTTTCACCTTGTGGAAATCATCCAAGAAGAAGAAAGGAGTGGGGGGGGGAGTAACATCGAATGGCCAGTATCGTAGCCTCACAAAAACACAAATTAAGGGATAAGCCTGCGTGTCTCCATCTACGCTACACCGAGCAGAATGACAGATGTTTCGGTCTTTAAATCTTCAGCAGGCTGCGCGTTCCTGCAAATTTTCTATCGTTAGCTCGTTGATGCATGTCTTTAACTTTCTTTTTTTAAAACGAGTGTGGACAAACACCTGCGCATCCCATCAGTAGCATGATAAGTAAGGGGTTAGAAGCGAGATGATGTTTTATCTTCTCAATCGGGCGATTACTTTTTCCCTCCTTGAAATACATATATGTATTGATTTTTTAAAAATCTAAATTAAATCCTAATCAATTTCCTAATTTTTATCTTAACTTAATCTATCTTAATTTAATTCTAAAATATTGGTCTCTTACTTTTTGATCAAATACCCAAATTTTTTTTTTATTTAATTAATGTTAGGCGATCTCTGTAAAACTGCTTTAATCCGCATTTTCATGCTCTCCAGGTGAAGGGAATTAAGATTTGTCAAGTTAAGCGAACTCTTTTAAAAGATATTTAGATTTCCCTCACTTAAATCGGCACGAGTAAAGAAATTCCTATCAAAATCTCATAGAATATAGTGAAAAATATTTTTACTTCTTTTGCTGTTGTGTCACGCTGTCAGTTGGAGTATCCCGTCGTTTCTAACTTTCGCATAATCTATGCTTCTCCGCATAAAATAAAGCTGAAAGCTGGAATTATGCTTCCTGCACGTGCATGCGCGTGTGCATCTTTCAAAACTGGTGAATAAAAGTTTGATAAATCTGAAATTTCTTTTTTTAAAGAAAATCTATAGGGTTTTTTTTTTTGGGGGGGGGGGGCTCTTCGATTCAAACTGAAACGGACATAATGAACAAAATTAGGCTTATGGCCTTCACCCCAAAATTGCAATTTTTTTGTCGTAAATCGTAAATGGAAAGTATGTTTTTTTCCGTCCTCGTTTATGATATTTTAATAACAAAAAAAAGGAAATGACCAATATTGATTAAATCTGATATAATGTTTTATCACCAGCGTTGAAAATCTGAACTAGTTCTGAAAGAAAATTAGGCAGCGATGACAAGTCTCATTCGCGCTATTTGTGAGGATGGGAAAGTGATTGAACAAAAAGCTCTAAAGATGTTTTTCAAAATGTAACCTGGGAAGAAAAACATAGATGTCAAGCAATTTCAATGTTTTTTTTATAGATATGGGGGGGTTAAATTTCTATTTAAAGATTATTTTGCACTAGGAGATTTATTGTGAATATTAGAATGCAGGTAATCCCAATTGAAACATATATTGCGAATTCATGTTCCTTATGACACTATCAGTTCATGCAGAATCACTTCAGTGCCATCTGACAGACTCAGCTATCGTCTGCACAACTGCTGCCTTGAATTTACAGCCGAGTTAGTGGAGGTCTTTTGTGTTCTTAAAAAAAAGTTTAGCTTCTAATCAACGCAATTTTAAAATTAAATATATGTAGATCACAGGAATTCATTAGATGTCACCTAATTGTCATTTAAACTTTATTTATTTTACGATTTCTAAAAAATAGAAGGTCTAATATCTCTTTTTTATCATGTCAGAACATGGTGTTGTTTTAGGGATGAGATTTTTGGCGTGAACAAAAATCACTAGGCCAAAAAAAATTATTATCTACACGTGCATTTCAAAAAATCAGCTTTTAATAACGCTTTGCCATTGCACTTACAAAAGCTTTGATTTAAAAAATGAGTTAATTACTACAACAAATAAAACCCGGAAAAATGTCGTTTTTAGCACGTGATTATATTAAATGAAATAAATAGGAAATGGGATATTTTTTCAAACAATAAATGCAAGACAAAGTTTTTTGGATCGTTTACAATACTAAAGTGACTCATGCAATGAAACAATTAAAATGAATAAAAATAGAATTTAACTTGCACGAGCACGGGGCGCTTGGCCGTTCAAGAAATTATGTTCTAGCATGGCATATTGAAATATACATAGCAGATTGCATTTTATCGAGGTTGATATCAAATTGATTCTCCCCTATATAGGATATATTTGGTATACCAACTTCATTTTCTTTTCTATGAGAGGATCCAATATGTTACACTTGCCAGATTAATTTTAGTGTTAAACATATTTTGTTCGATTGTTCCAATTTTAATTTCCCTCATGTTACTGTTTTTCATTCATCATCTCTTCACTTTCAAGAATTGATGGGTGAGAATTTCTATCCAATTGTTTTTCATTGTTGAAAGGGTTTTGGGTATTTCTCTACTTTTTTTATCTTTTATCATTAATTCATTAATGCATTTTTAATATTACATTTGGATTAATATATCTCATCATTCATTTTTTTAATTGTCTTTATTATCCTTATCATTTAAACATGCATCTACATTTCTGAGAAAACAATTAATTACTTTTCAATTTACTTAGTAATTAATTAATTGTTTGTTTTTTATTAATGCCAAAATGCTACTAGGGGAACAAATGTATTTTGTCCTGATTAAGTTATATATCATCTGACAATGTTCTATTAACCAAACTTGAATGATTGGATTGAATGAAGGATAATATTCATAGTGTAAAACTGAGAATGAAGCGACGTTTATGAAGAAATTCTCGCAAAAGATTTAATATAAATCTAAGTACATCATTATTATCAATTCTATTGACAAAGTTTCTTTACAAGAAAGCTGTGTTTGAAAGTTCTGGAAAAAAATATTTGAATTATTATCTTAAATCATTCAGATTTAAAACGAAGGATTATTATATGTATAGCATAAAAGTAATCAACAATTTAAGATGCATTAGATAATTGAAAATATTTATTGATAGCACTTTGATCTTGGGGCATAATCTAATAATTCGATGAAAACAGAGAATATTTGTCTTCGATAACACTATTTCATCATTATATCAGTTATTACCGAAATTAAACATTCGCATTTAGATTTATAAACCGGCGTCCTGGCATAGGGGCAGCATGTCTTTCCCGTGAACTTGCCCAGTTCGGTTCGAGTCTCGGTTCGGGCAGGGTTGTTCTTCTTCTGTGTACTGCCCGTGAGGTGTGTGATTGCCCCCCCCCCTGTAAAAACCAATGCATACAAAAGAATGTGTGGCACACGAAGTGGCTAAGTCGTTCTTTTGTCCCTAGATAGCGTCATTGGAAAAAAATTAGAGATGCTCACCCAGCTTAAATCGCTTTACAGATAACTGTTCGTGGGCTTAAAGTACCATGCAACACAGATTTATAAGGTACTTTAGAAGATTTATCCAAAATTTATTTCACAGCTAGAGAAATTGAAAATAAAAGCTTATATATATATATATATATATATATATATATATATATATATAGTCTCAAATTGGTTTAAACTGGGTAATGACTTAAATAATAATTTTCTCATTTAAAAATAAATGTTCCCATAAAATTCTCATAAAGTTCTCTCTTAGTTAATAAAAGTTCTCTCTTAAATAATGATGTTCTCATAAAATTCTTCATTTAAATTTTTTTCGTTAATTTATAGGTTTTTGCAATAATTTATGAATGGGCGTTACTTTAATTACATCGAAAAAAAATTTCTTGGATCTAAATTGGAAACCTTTTCTCAAAAGCACAAAATTGTATAAAAATATGTATTTTCAAATCAAAAAGGCAACTGAATATTATTCTATTGTGCTAAGAAAAAGGATTAGTTTTAATATGACTTCATGATAGTATTTAGAACAGTAAAGTACTGCTTAATTTAGAAAAAAAATCACGGGATGTTATTGTACTGCTGAAGAAAGTGAAAAATACATTTAAAAAAGAAGTATCGACAAAAAAAAACATTTATGTGTTCTATGGTTAATGTATTTCAACCCAAAAATATTTTGCATTTTTAAAAATTAATATATGCATTTGCGTATTTTTTTGCCATTTATGTGAAATTAAAAAAAAAATGTGTTGCAAATCTGCTATTCAATGACCCTAGATCTTATTTACATTTTCCTGCACAATTAACGATTTTCCTTGTTTAAGGTTTTATTTTTCTTTTGAACTACACTGCTTGAGAACGACAACCAACTGTCGTTCCCGAGGAATCGAGTCATCGAAACCGATGATCAAAAGATAGTGATTGGCAATTTTTTTTAAATACAAGGGAGAAATAGATATTAATATATTCGACATCCTAGTTTTGAAAATAAAACTGAAATTTTTATTTGTATCAACATCTTTCTACCTAACCTCTAATACGGTTGAGAAAGATTGCTTAGCAAATATTAAAGAATAATAGTAAACAGCTTGGATACAAGCAGATGGCGCATGAGATTTCCTGCGTCTCTTCACGGCTGATCAATTGCTGGGCTGTAACATAGTAGAAATAAAGGAAAGGAGTGGTTGGAGTGACTAGTTTTCCTACCGCGCTGCATTTCCATTACTTTTGATAAATACCTTTTTTCTTTCATTGGTAGGCAGATGGGGATGATACGTTAAAATGGATTGCTCCCTCGCAGCACTGCTGTGTATTTTGCAATGGGGTAGAAAAAAATGATGGCATCTACAAAACCATGGGACCAGGCTTTCCTTAACCCTTTTCATTTACCCATTCTCAGCATGTTTTATCTTGTAATTGTCTTGGATCCCCAACTGCCTGAACATAGAAATAGACTTAACGCAATCTGCTTGATTAAGATACTTCAATGTGTGCGTTTCTTGGCACTAACTCTTGGAGTTACTGCGCCGCATCTTGTGTGGTACGAATTGAACTTCATGTTCATGGGTATGCCTGCTCTCATCTCAATTATTATAGATATTTCCCTTAAACCTGACAACTTCCTTTCTTTTTTCCTTTACTTTAAAATCTCATGAACTAAAGAAAAGGTCGACTGCTTTGCTTAAGATTTCTAAATTTGAAGTGAACATCAATGAATATGTGATCACTCATTTTTAAAATTCTCTATTAAAATAAGTTTCAAATAATAATTTTATTGCTGAGCTATTTAGAATCGATCTTCATATTCATTCCGTTTTCTTTCTGTGTCTGAATTAATTTATCAAATCATTTGCATAAAAAAAGATTTTATACCGTGGGAAAATACGAACTTAAAGCTTTAAAAAATATATGGTAGTCAATATCACAACACCACAAGCCTTTATTTGTTAAAAATATTTCTCACATTTTTAAAAAAAAAGATTTTTTAACAAATCTTTGTTCATTCATCAACAATCAGGCAAATAAACCGCAATAAATACTTAAATTCTAATCACTGACTATTTCAAAACAGAAATTAAAATCTAAAAATGACCAAACTTTATGAATTTCCTTCTAGGATGCTTTGGAATCCGAAGGCTCTAAAAGTGTTTAGTGTATTTGCATAATTCATAAAATAAATTTAAAAACTAAATAATTAAAATATAGGAACATGGAAAATTGATTAAGAAAGTTTTTTTGCAATAAGTATAGAAGATAGTTTAATCTTAGTTATATTTACGCCCCGGTTTAAAGAAACCTTAGGGATTTGGTTTCCCTAATTTTGTAATTTTGACGAGATTCCTTGTAATTTTGACGAGAACGAAATTGAGCCGACACCACCTACTCCAACTTTTCACATCCCATCAACGGGAGAACGTTTAGTCTCGATGGACAACATACCCCAGACCCGCTTAAACGACAGTTCTTCTGTAGAATCGACTCACTTTTATCATGTTAGGAAGAATACAATGTTTGTTCATAAAAGAGGAAGAATCTTTAATTTTTTTTTCTATCTAAACATTTTGTTCAAGAAAAATAAAAATGCAGTTGCTGTGAGTCAGAATTGGAACTTTCACTAACACTTAATTTCATTTCGGGACAAATATGAAATACATTTTTCTGTTCTATCTCCGATTTGTCTGTTTCTTTAGAAATGAAACATTTCAAAAGTATCGTAAAGCGATGATATTACTCGTGTGTTAAAACGTTGCGTACGGTTCTCAACGTGCTTCCAGAACCCACACATTTTTTAACGCTGTAGAATCATGTTTAGAAAGCAATAGGATGCATATACGCACATTTTTTAATTTGTATTCGGTAGTGAATTTACATAAAGCATTTTTAAAATTTACTATATGTTTTGTACATTTATTTATCATGCAAGATTTCTTACATTCTAACTATTATCTATTTCTCAGACTTGAATAATGATTTAGATCGTCATATTTGGTTAATCATATTATTCTATGGTGTTGCCGACTTACTGGCACAGAGGTAGCGCGTCTGCCTCGTGTTCTGGAGGTCCCGGGTTCGAGTCCCGGTTCGGGTATGGTTGTTCTTCTGTGTGCTATCTGTGAGATGCGTGAATGTGCCCCCCTGTTAAAAGGGGTTGTACAAGCGTATGTGTGTGTGTTTCATCTTCATTTGAGCTAGAAGTCAGACTTCTGCCCTCGGGTGCTCAGGGGTTCATACCCTCAGAAGCTGCTGCACCCCTCTTTCCGCGGTTAAAAGCGGACACGACATCATCATCATCATTCTATGGTGCTCGGTGCGATTTACAGCAGTATCCTACTGTAAGACATTAAGGGACTCTCACGAATTTTTTCGCGTCTCGTATGTTACTGGTCGATCACGAGTTTTCATGTGTTACGTGTCTCGTCTATTATTGTTTCATAAATAATACAGTTGTGATGATTTTAGGAGGTACAAGTTTTCCCCGAAACATCCTGTCCCAGGTGTATGCTTATCAAATTAGCTTTAAGTCCTTAGTATGTTAAATATTTGCTTCTGGTTAGTTGTGCAACGATTTAGACGGGGAAAAAAAAACCCAGGAAAACGAGATATCTCGTGATCCGACTGCAACGTTCGATCAACTAAAAACGAGAAATCTCGTGACCTATATGCAATGTGTTAGTATATAATGCATAACAATTCTAGGATATATATGTTATTAAATATTTTTGTAGCCAATGCTTTCTTCATTTTGATCGGATTGATAGAATAAATATTTTCTGAATAACCTTCTTTAGACAGCGAATAATTTGAGTATTTTATGAAGAAAAGTTGAAAAAGTGTACGTTTGTTTCTTTTCGATTTTTGAAAGGGAAATAAACAGGAAAGGTGAAAAAGTGTAAGCAAAGTTTATATATTAAAATAAAAACGATTCGCATCCAATAAAATGTGTATCAGACAAAATAAATTCAAGTACATTATACAGTAATGTCTAAAATCTTTGAAATTCTTGAGATTCCTTGAAATAAATTATTGTTTTTTTAACGATATCATTCTTTCCATCTGACTTTTTTCTGCATCTTCAAGAATGCATTGCCATTCGAAATGCTGGTCTTGTGCGAGGCATCAGCGCATCGCTGTCAGCAACCCTACCGGCATTGACGTGCAGACGGGCACTTATCCATTGTGAGTCTTGTCGGAGAGCCATCGGAAGGTCGCGTCTTCTGCGATTTTTCCAATAGTCTTGTTGATTCGATACAATCGCTGGGTGAACCTTTAGCGAGAGTGCTCATTGTTTCGGGAAAGACGACGACACCCGACAAGGTCTCCACGGACGGCCCTCCCCAGCGTCATCGCACTCTGACAGACTACAGCCACTCACCCATGACGAAATCTGTCTCTATATTTTTTTTTCACTGCTTGTTTACTACGCCCTTCACACATACTATTATGGTGCTCCAAAACATGTAGGATGAGTTTGAGTATCGTGAATAAGTCAAACAGAAAGTTATTGCGTGTTGTGGAGGTGTCGATGCGTCAACATTCATGTTGCAGATAATCTAGAGTTAGTTTTATCTGTGGATCGAACAATAAATATTATAGGAAGTTGATGGTGTCGTCCTATGCTAATTTTAACTACTTGTTAATGTGCTCTGGTTCTGTAAATACAGAGCGTTTCTACTGTTTGAATGAATGCGATGTTTAATCAGCATTTTATTTAGATAAGTTCATTGACATTGATGGTAAACTTAGATGTGTAACACTTAGAGTGCTGATTGTCACAGCAAGTTATCTAAAGTTAGCACGGAAGTGCTGTCTCTGAATCGTGTTTGAAATAAAAAAATATTTCACTTCATTCGTGCTTAAAACGAATATGTATTTTATATCAGTAAGTGCCCACATTGTAAGTGACTTTTAAAATTGTTTAAGACAGTACGGTTTTTTGGGGCCACTTTTTTAGAGAAGTGTTTATATTCCAACCATGTGTTAATGTTTTATAACTTTTCAAGTTCATTTTTCTTTGATTTTCTTATTTTCAAACTTCCACCGTATTTAATATTCATGCATCAAGAGTTCTAAATATGGTCATATGTTTAATGTGTTTTCTTGCAAGATAGATAATGTATTTGAAAATTATATTAGTTTAGCACATTTGGTGCATGTAATGTATAAGTAAATTTATTCCATTAAAAATCATATAAATTATTTGGTCTAATTTCAAATTATGCTCTTTGGATAAAAGTATGCTTTGTTAAAGTTGCTAAAAATTGTGTATCTGGGGATAATGACAAGGAGGACTACATATGAAAAATCAAAATTTCAAGAAATTCTTTATGAGCTAATTTTTTAAAAAATCAAGTAATTCCTGTTCTAAAATACTTTCAAAATTCTTTCCTTTATGGGTTTTACAAGTAATGGAATGAAAATACTCAAAGAAACCAAAAATGTGTCATTATTCTTATAACTGACCTTCCAAAACGCTTCCGAACAAAAACTAGTCTTTCTGAATAAAATATGAACTATATCTGTAAATCTTTTCCATTACCCAATTTCACTTTCCATTCCAAATCATGTTTAATCTTTAAATCTTTTAAAACGTCCACCCAACTCGTTTAACTGTCCCTTAAGCTCCTTAGAAGTAATCTCATTTTATCCGCGCAGCTCGGAATACGCAAATTCGAAGCAAAAGTAAATAGATGACGATTAATTTATTTAATTCCCGGCTTAATAGTAAGACTAATTTGTATTTATGCACTCTTGATCATTGTTAATCTCTCTTTATTATTTGTTATCAAAACTAGATTACTGTAAATATGAAAATGCTATATATTGTATACTGATTTCAATCTTTAAAAAATTTAATAAAGAATCATCTGAATTTTGTGGTGACCTATATGCGAAATATAATCTGGCTTTGAAGAGTTTGTTTGTATCACATAAGAAATACGCGAAATAAAATGAGCCTATTTTCTTAAATTTGGCGACATTCCTAAACTAAGCACTCTACTCTTTCAAAATTCACGACTCGAGTTATATCAGTAATGAGAGGATGAAAAAGTGCGCCCTGGTCAACTTAATCGTATTTATCAAATATATACGGTATTATTTCTCTGCTATGCGCTCTCGGCTTCAAACTTTTCTCCCTGTGATTAAATATATTTAAATATTTTAATGGATTGAGGACGAAAGTCAGCCGCCAACACATCAGAGCCACATTATCTAGTATGAAGCTTTTATGACGGTAAATTTATAATATATATCGTATCATATTTTCATATAAGACTATCGTTTCTTTAATGTTATATAAGAAATTCTTTACTGTTATATAATTTTTACACACTTATATATATTAACCCTTTGCGCTCAGAAAAGTATTTCGATGCATAATTATTCAATATACAAGAGCTTGTTTCATTTCTCCGTATTTTTACCATATGGAGGTATTTTTTAACAATAAAAATTGAAAAATAAATAAATAAAACGTGAAAATGATGCACCATCTTGAATGGTGCACAAAAGGCCCCATCCAGTACAAAGGGTTAAAACAGGAGCATCTTGTCTTCCAATAGTTTACTTTATGAAACTCTTGTTTCATATACGTTTTATTTCAATAAGATATTCTTTGTATAAGAGAGATAGACATGCGCATTTTGTTATATTTATATGATACAATGGATATAAAGTTTATGATGCTTATTTAAAGCAATTTCTTCTTTTATGTGTAATTATTTTGACCGAAGACTCTAAATATTTAAATAGCTATTAATAAAAATCGGGATAGGTTTACTATCAAGTACATCATGGGTATATTACTCTTGAAACAAATCGGCATTTTTACTGAATCTATCTCGTTAAGGACGTCCTTTTACCAGCAGATGGGAACCAAAATTCGACACGAAATGATAGCTCTAGTCTCGTGCATAGCATATCAAACTTTATAGGTTTGAACCATGATTTATTCTGTTTACTTTCACGCAAAAGTACAAGCGGACAACTCTTTGGTGGATTTGACAAAATTTGATACAAATCTGTGTTTTAAATGGTAACCTTTGTATCAAATTTGATTTATCTAGCTCATTAGGTTTCGAAATGAAGATTTCGCTATTATTTGCCACAGCAGATTTGTGACTGTGGAATAACAGTTTATCGTATCCTTATAGAATGTCCATATTTTAATGCTCAGCGTTTGCTTTGATTCAAAACAGCAGCAGTGACTTTGTCGTTGTTTCTCAGCAGAAATTCACATGAGAACCTTTTTTATCTTTTTAAAGTCCATTGATTTTTATTTCTTAATTTGGACTCACTATTATGGCTTCGATATGACTTTTCGTGTTTCTTTCATTGTTTTACCAATGATTTATTTTGTATGTCACTTTTACAAAATTAGTTTTTATTGGGCTTTGAATGAGAGATTAACTAGTTTGGCGAAGTATAACCTTCTTATTGGTTCTTGTACCATAAAACTTCAAACCAACCAATCAACCAGCCACAACTAGATGGGCAGCATACGGGTGGATTCCACTCAAGATTTAGTAGAAGTCTTCAAATTTCTTATAAAACACATATGCCAACATTCATCTATTCAGGTCGAAGCCGTTTTGAGCTATCGTGTTTGTAGATAGACAGATAGACATAATGCTAAAAGTATGTTTTTAGAGCTTAGAACTACTTTACTTATATTCCTTATAAGACAAAGTAAAAAAAAAAGGTTTCCCTTTCAAACCTTATTAACAGATCTGGAAACTAACTTGCGTATTTTAGAGGGAACTTATAATTTTTAATTTTGAAATCACAACTATTGTGTTATGTCTAGTAAAAATTTGACTAAAACTAAAATTGAGTATTTTTTTAAACATAAATGCATTACTTCTATATTAACAGATTGTGTTTTCTTCATATTTATTTACAGGATAGATTTTTCTAATAAAATTAAAATAATGTTTTCATAACAATCGTTTAGTATTTAAATGCTTTAGAATATTGCACTTTCTTATGAAACAGTATTAAATATATATTTTATATTGGTCATTTGAACCAAATGGGATATTGTTCAAGTTATCAATTTATTAGAATTAAGAATGTTGAGCAAATTCGATGGTTATTATTAAATTTGTATTTTAAATATTAATTTTCTTAGTTACTTTATTGAGACATTTTATATCGAACCAAAAATTTAATCTTTTTCAAGAAAAAATCATTATAATCCCACGTCACTTTAGATTTAAAAAAAAACACCTTTTAATTGAAGATATAGTCGTACTAATTTTAATAGAAATCCCCTTAGAATATTTTTCTCTCGCCACTCTTATAGATTAATTTTCGCGCTTTCCATTTAATCTAGTAGCATTTTGCAGAAAATCGTGCAAACAGTTTAGATTTCTTGGGGAGATTAAGTCCAAAGTTTGACACAGATTTGTTATGTTGATACCAAAACCATTTAGATTTCATGTATCCAGTTTTATGCGTTTTTCCTGTTGTATTCAGACGCACACGCGTACATGCGGACTAACAATCTGTTGAATGTCAGAATTGGCCCAAAATTTGAAAACAATCAGTACAGTTATGAACAGCTTTTTACTATCCTCTTTGCGTATTGCTTCTTTTGATTGGCGCAATCATAAAGAAAGACATAATTAATAAAGAAGCCTTTTCGGTCACAGTGGGTTTTAATTAATGTAATCAAAGTGAAATTTTGAGGTTGATTTGTTTGGCGACTAAAACGTTTTTCGGTTTTCACTCTCTGTATCGTATATAGTAAAACAAAAGTATCCTGTATGATAATTTTTTAATAAAATATTTGGGGGGAAATTAAAACAATTGTGAGCAATTTGGAAAATCTTAAACAATTTGACACTCACAAAAGCCTCTAGATTCTTTGGATTTCGTGCATCCTGTTTCTTTTTCCAGCAACCCAGATGGATGAACTATGCTCTACCATTTATTTTAAATCCTATTAAAATTTGCAAAAAATCGTTTCATACGTTTATATTAATCAACATTATTTTAAAACTGACAATCGACAAAAGACAAACAATAAACGGCAAAAGAGTACATGCCTTTTGGAGTTATAACAGAAATTTATCAAAAAAATAAAATTATTATCGTTGATGCCAATTAATGTGATTGGAAGAAATTGAAAATATTTAGTGTAAGGGTTAATTTTTTTTCTTTTTCGTTTTTCCACGTTATAATCCATGTTTTTCACATATGCAACTGTATGTCCAATGCTCATGCATGGAACAGCTAAAAAAATTTATTTGTTTTTGCCAAATAAGGGAAAACAAAAAATATTGTCTACTACCAAGTACGTAAGTAATAAAGAAAAAAAAGCAGTAATATTTATACCTTTAATTTATATATCATTCAGCTTCAATGAACGTATTACGGGTCAACAAGAAAACGAATATCATTCTTTCTATTATTCCTAATTAAACAAGATAGCTATTTCACATTTCAAGTTATACTTCCGAAATTCCTTCCTTCTGTGGTAGCAACCAGGTACCTACTAATAACGCTATACATTTGTAACGTGTTTCGAGAAAGGATTATTTGACATGAAATTATGTAAATACATTTTTACAAAGAATTAGCAGTGACGTACTTTTCAAATGTTCTTACTGCTTTGTATCGTTTGAGAACCTCAGAAATCACGTGTTATCGTCTTACTTATCGACGCCTCCGTAGTAATTACTTCTAGAGCTGTTGGATCCTTTTCGATTATGCATGATTCGGGGCTCTAGACGAGCAATCTATGAAGATTAAAAGCTGAAAGGTCCTTGTTCAACTCAGATTTAATCTGCTGTGATTGTTTTAGGAAGTGAAAGTGAGAAACATTTCATAGATTTGAGCATTTCATTTTTCAAAAGATAGAGATCAAAGATTCTGGAAAATTTAAACAATAGTCCATCAGGAAATATTATCATCTCAACTTTGCATTCTCCATAGTCATGAAAGGTGCTTAAATAAAATAATACTGCACGCCTACAATACACAGACAGAGATGTGATAGTTCTCTCTTGTTTATTTGCACAAAGTTCCGCGTTTAGTGTTTTAAACGCACCATGTAGGAAATCGAATAAATATTTTGGAAGTGTACATCAACTCGTTTATAAATATTTGCCAGAATTTCAGAGCAGTTTTGTTGTAATTGTCATCTACTAGAATCCTTGAATATAATGTTGCCTTTCTGCAATTTTTAATAAATCTTTGGTTCCCGGTAGCCTGGTGGTAAGGTCTCGGCTCGTGACAAGAAGGGTTTCAAATTCGAGACCCGATTCCATCGAGGAGCCATCGTGTAAAGGGGTCTGTTGCACATTAAATGCATCGGGCCAAACGTCCTCCCACCAAAGGGAGTTTCGTGGTGTGAGAAGGGGGTACCAGCTTAGATGTATTCCTCGTCGTCTGACCGTTCAAGGTTAGGAGGTCTGCTATCAAAATAACCCTAGTGTATTTAACAAAAGAACGTTAATATAACTATATTAAACTAAACTACTCAATAATTACGTTCCCTTAGACCTTATTTTCCAAAACTAGATATATTTTCCCTTCTTATTATAAAATATATATCTACCAAACTTAATTGATTTAATTTGTTGAATTGTTTCATCTTATTTCCATATGTTCACAGACATACAGAAATATTTCATTTTGAAGGATTTCATTCAAATTTCGATATTAATGTTCAATTTTAATGTAATTTTCCCGTTGCAAATTTCATCCAGGGAGTATGTTACCTATTTGAGTTATTCAATTAACACATTGATAAACATAATTCCAAAGATCAAATTGTTAGGAAATTATAAAATCATAAAGGCTTTCTGATTTATGAAGGCTTATACTGGTAGAGTTATCAAGATATTAGGATTGAATTCCTTTAACGATTACAGTACGTTATTTTTATATCTTCTAGCCCTGAAATATTAAAATTCATTGATAGAGTATTTATTTCTAGTTTAAAAACAAAAGATTACAATATACATTATTATATAATTGCAGTCTCTAATATTTTTTTTAGTAACGTACATGAAATCTCTAGTTAAAAAGGTATCAAAATTGTGTTAATTTCAATGTTTTTCTAGCAAGAACTTTTTTATAGGTTTTTAAAAAGATAGATTTATTTTTGTAAACTACTTAATTATTTAAAAAAAACAAATTATTTGAGTTTTACTTTAAATACATAAAGTAATTTTTTGTGTTCTTATAATTATATAAAAAATAATTCTTTTCACATATCTTTCCCATGGTCTTGGTTTCCTGGGTTCGAGTAAAGGGTTGTTCTTCATCTGTTTTATCTGTGAGATGTGTGAATGTGCACTCCTGTAAAAAGGGGTTGTGCAAGCGAATATGATGCATGAGTATTTAAGATGTCCTCTTTGCCCTAGTTGGCGGTACTTAATAAACAAGAGAAGCATCCTCGGCTTAAAATCGCTGCATGCGTCAGTGAGGCTTGTCCATGACAAGTCCCATTAGAAACAACATGTTGTCGCTGTTTACTTTCAAATCCTTATCAATATCGAAATATACTTTATTCAGATACGTGCAGTGTTATTAAGTGTTTCACCCTTCGGTAACAATCATTTCTGATTTTTATTTCAATGATTATCATTTGTAGACATAAATCAATTCTTTAGTTTCCGTAGGTTATCCTTTCCAAAGTTGATATTTCACCGCTGTCCGGGTGAAGAAAAAAAAATCGATTTACAATCCGCATCTGAAAATCAAATTATCACCCTCATTCATGCTTCGGTAGGCCAAATCAAAGTGGAAAGAAAAAAAATCCAACAGTAATGAAATTCGGAGTCAAGACCTGAAGTATGACTCTAATATCAATTTGGCCATTCACTTGGCAGTTGCGGTAGCTTCCGCATTCTCCATTGCGAGGAGGGGGGACTGTCTGTAACGGTGCTTTGCACTCTCCACTGTCTTCAGGCGTTCCGCTGACCTTAACATTGCTCTTTATTATTTCTTCGCCATATTATCATTATTATCCTTCCCTGATGCTGCTCCGCTAGACCTGCTCCTTTCTCTCCCTTCCGCGGCAGGTCGCGTGCTTCACTTTTCCTCATGCCTCGATGGAAACCTTATTTTTAGAATGCTTTTTCACGAAGAAGTTCCTTTCATTTCGAGCGGCTTGTCTTTGCTTTCCGAAGCAGAAGCGATCGAGAAAGTGATCCTGTGTGTATTGGATTCGGTTTCTTCCCCCTCCAACCTTGGTTCCGAAATAAAACAATGGGAAACAAATATTTCTTTCAGGGAGTGTGAAAGAAACAGTAGGGCGATGATTGCAGAGAGTGAACACGTGCGAAAATAAGTGGTTGGCTGACCATTGCTTTAAAACACTAATATTACCCTGATTTTTTTTACTGGAGTGAGGAATGATACGAAAACAAAGAGAGGGAATTTAACTTTTTATACAAAGAGCAGGGTTCCGTTGGAATTAATAATATAGTAAAGAAGTCCTTAAATAAAAGAGCGTCACATTTGCAATGAATTGAATTAGTATCATAAATCAACAAAACCACGAAGTTAAGGATGGCGTATTCTACCTGCGTATAAATGGTACACGAGAGCGTCCCATGGTATTCTCCTGTAAATTATACGTGACCGTGTTTCCCAGCCTCCCTAAAAGGGACCATCTGAAGTGTCTTTCCTTTGAAGGTGGTAGAAAAAACCACCCCTCTTGTAAAAAAGGCCGTAACCATCCAGATTCAGAGGATCACATTCTGGGTTGCATCGGGTTTTGTTAAAGAGATTTAACATTCGATTCCCTTATTATTATAGTTTATTTTGGCGGTCAACAACCTAATGGAGCTGATCTGACTTATGTCAAATCCTTTGAGGTAAGCAACAACAGTATCATAAATGATTTCTAGATGACAAAAAATATCAATAAAATAGTGCTTAGATTCCAATGTTACTACCACTTCTTACATTTCCCTTTCACATTGGTAGACATCACGACTCCACGGATCATAAATTGCCAGATTCAAAAGCGGTTTCTCCCTTTCATGATATTAATCCAAATAATAGGAGACTGACTTACCACCATTTTCACTGAATTTGTTTCTTCGTGGAAGGGTTGGGTTGTAACCGTAGAGTGGGCAATATCAATTCAATTTTCACTAGAGAGTCGATGATCATTTAGATTTCTCGAATGCTAATGATGAGTGGGGAAGATTTATTGTTCCTTGTCTCGTTCTCATTGCATTTTCTCTTTTTATCAGGTTATGCTTTAATTACTTAAAAGTTTTCTTATCTGTTCTTTTTTATTTTTAGTTTATTAAAACTTTTATAAATAATTAAAGGATTATTTTTTTAAAAAAAAGGCTCCTTCTTTTCTCTGAAATAAGCATTTTTAGAGAACTAAAGCTCAGTTTTTTTCAATTAGTGTATACCCTCCCAGAACAGTACCAGAATCTACTACCACCTGCAAACGTAGGCTTTCTAAGTTATAATTACAATTTTTAGTAAAGAATTTGTGTGGAAGAAACTATTATATATTCCTAAACAATAGCTTTTAAAAATATTTTAATAGTGTAAACTGTTGCATAAAATAATTTTGAATTCTAAATACTTAAATTAAATAAACACATTGCCTCCTGCAACTTCTCATTTTTAAATCTCTTTTCATTAAATTTTATTGTCAATTTATGTCTGAAAAACAATATGGAATAATTATTTCTACAAATATTTATCATATCAAATACTTTTTACAAATGTAGACTCAGACAACGATATCTTGCATCTATTGAGGAATTTACTTCTTTTAAATAATCTCTTGCAAATAAATTATAAAACCCTCTTACACAAATTTTGATAACAAAATGATTCTTGCTACACAAAATTCGCAATTTTTGTTAAATTCCTTTGGATATTTTGCGATTACTTTACTAATATCCCATGGAAATGTCTGCAACAGCATTCTACACTGTCTTCAGTGGAAAGGGGGTGTGTCAGTTAAAGTTTCGTTATCTGGCCATGGTTCAAAAATTACGTTACCTAGTGTTGCCTTACAACGGGACGTTAACATAATTAAACCAATCTAAACACTAACATCTGGATAAGATCAAATCCCAGTAAATGCAGACTTTCGTTGCCATATTGCTTCAGAAAAGTGAGAACAACAGATTTTATGGCAGGAAATTCCCAATAATTGTTTCGATTCGGCGATAGTTTTCCGGAAAAGAGTTTTCTTATAAAAGATAAGCGGAAGGAAAAAGGAGGAATAAAACATATTTGAGAAAATAATTTTGCCTCACATTTCCTGTCTAACGTGTTCAAGGAAATAATTTTCAAAGTTTTTCATTGACAATTGATTGTCTGAACGAAATTTTACAACTTTGTGTTTGATTCAGCATAGTACTGAAAAGGAAAGAATTCGCTTTAAGCAGGAAAATGAGTGAACGATTTTTCCTGTCATTTCTACTTCTTACTGGAATTCTCGCGGTCTTCAACAAATTGTGGACGGAGGTTCCCTTGCGAAAACAAGAAGGCGTGTAACGCAAATGCAGCTATTATTTCATTAATGAAATGGAAAGGAAAGTTTCTCAAGAGTGCTTACAATATAATAATTTCGCATTTTGATGATGAAAGAAGAAGAAAATCCGAAAAAACTATTTGAAACAATAACGTTATTTTGCCACATCACTTCTAGAGATGACCTTGCTTTGTTAGTCAGAAAATTGATTTGCATTAATCAAATTAAGTGTCTTTGTATTGTTTTTAAATTATTTCCCTTTAACAAGTATGCATTTGAAAGCCACGAAACCTTGAGAGCACGTCAACTATTATGCTACTTTCGGATGTTATTAACATAAGTGATGTCTTGGTATTTGTTTTAGGTAATTGTTCACGCCAATACACACGAATATTTCAAGGTAATTTTCGTTATAAAATTTTTTTTATACAAAAACTGTTTTGTCCAATATCTTTAAGTATTTTTCGATTGTATAAATCTAAACAATGAAAACTGAACTAGCACCGCTCAAAGGTACTTAAATGATGATACGAAATTTCTTACGAAAGAAATAATTTAATAAACGTCGACTGAAAATGATGAACAAAATAAAAGAATTTTCGAAAACTACGAGTTTCAAAAGACATATATTTAATTTTTTTTAATATTCAATAAATAACTAAGATTCCTTAATTGCTTCTTGATGGGACACAGATTTAACTAGTAATTTTAGCATTCATCTATTCATTATTTATTTTGTTATTTTCCTTCACATGAGCCCTTAATAATTCCATTTTTGGACTTTTTTTTATGACTTACATCCTTAATGAGTAAGCATTAAAAGAGTTTTATTAGGCTTCTTTGATATAAGGCCATTTTAATATTACATAACGTTTGCATCTTTTAAAGTAGAAAGCCTATTTTTTTGAAAACTAATTTTGAAATAGTAAAATTGTAATGCAACTTCGGTTTCTATGGTTTCATTTGCTTTCTCATATACATTAGGTGAAAATTTTATTTTAAGGGTAAATTTTTTCTCTGAATTTATCAAGTGCACTTCGTCAATTTTACTTCCTTTTACTCTAATTTGGATATACATAAAGTATTTCTTTGTGTTAAGGATTGATTGTATAAAAAGTGTTCAAAATCACATATTTGAATATCTATCTATCTATTACTCATATCTAATCTCGACTGACTGATATGACAACGATAACCATTAATTTTAGGGATGAAAAATATCCCTCCTCTCATTTTTCATCTCTAAGCTTAACTGTGCATCCTTATTTTTCTCAAGATACGTCTGGTTGACGTTAAATGAATATCCAAGCTGAGGAGAAATATCTTCGAAATTTGTTGATTATTTTGATGAATTCATGCAATGAATAACCATCTCCGAATTATAGTGAATCTTAACTGATTACTGTCATGCTCCTTGACTTTCAATCAAACCTTTTCTTCAAACTTTTTTGTCCTCTAATTCATTTCTTCTAAACATCTCCTCTGCCCCAACTCTCTTTCATTCAATAAAAATTTCATAGCTCTTCAGTTTTTATAACTTCCAAAGTATTAGCATGTCTAATGTCTAACGACTAGTTAAGTCAGATGTAAAATTATAATTATGTTCTATCTGAGTGTATGAGGTAAGAAAGCAGCACATTTAAAGATTTTGCAGCTGGCGTCCTGGTTTAGGGGTAGCGCGTCCCGGTTCGGGCATTCTGGGCGTCCCGGTTCGGGCATGGTTATTCTTCTGTGTTCTGTCTATGAGGTGTATGAATGTGCCTCCTTGTAAAAAGGAATTGCGCAAGCGAATGTGAAGCATGAAATAGCTAAGTCGTACTCTTAGCCCTAGTTGGCGCTACTGATAAACAAGAGACTCTCAATCGGCTTAAAATCGCTGATGGACGTCAACGCGTTTGTCAAGTGCCGTTAGTAACAACAACAAAGGTGTTTCTACGCAATGGCGTTTTCCTTTGCCAAGTTTTCTTGGCTTTTTTTTAAATGAGACATTCCGTACAACTTGCTTGGCACTTTCAAATTGGGAAAATTTAACTTCCTGCAAACTACAAAATACCTGACTTGCAGGTAAGCTAGTCTGCTTCGAAGGATTTAATGACCCTTTCTGTCAGTTAAATAAATCGCTTGACTATCAATTTTCGAATTTCGAATTATAATTTCATTCACGTTTCACTCGGAGGGGGATTGGAGCTGTCTGAGGAAAGAGACCGGCGGAGGAGGGGGTGCGATATGAATGAATACGTCCTCTGTCTGCACCCACCAACTTCCCACTTCTACCGCGATGAAACACGGTATTCGAACATCTTATGTGAACGAATGAGATCTTTAATTATTCTTTGTATGGTGTGAGGGGGGCAGAGAGTGCTGCAAACTCAAATTGCATGTTCGATCAAATTTCTAAAACAAACAGAGTTGAATCAACGCAATTTATGCTGTTAAAAAGCTCGCATGGCTATTGAAAATACAAATTTTTATCAATTCTATTATGTTTTATTAAAATGTTACCTTTTATTTAGTGAAAATTATTTACCATCTTCAAGTATTCCTTCGTTTTAAATAAATATTTCATTTTCATATGATGTTCAGAAACTCATGATTCCACTCATTTTTCAGTAACTGCTTCCCAACTGCGATGAAAGGCGGAACATGCTAACTGACCGGTGACTCCCATGGTGCCCAATGGGTCAGTCGGTGGTCGAAACTCAAGATGGCCACCCCGTCGAGGGAATGAATGGCAGAGCCCACAGGGTGGTGTCCAGCAATCACAGCAGCGAGCCCGTCCCGTTAGGGTTCCACTACCTGAGGCGGTTGTGCAGAGAGAGGGGAATCTTGTTCGAAGATCCCGAGTTTAATGTATCTTCGGCGAAGATTCCGACCACCAAGCACCGATCCCAGTCATCGATAACATGGATGAGACCTTACGTAAGTAATAATACCTGCAATTTCTGTTGATGAGTGGAAGACGCGTGTGTCTGTTGATTTTCTATAGTGCACACTGCGTGGCACAAAAATATTTTAGGAAATGAGAATGTAAATCTAAGAGAGACTTTTTAGAAATTTTAATTAAATAATTGAATTGAAATTTTGGCCTTTACTCGAAATTATTTCCGAAAATATTATTCTCAAAATGATTTTTACGTTGTCCCAATTATTTTTTATAATGATACATATTTAATTTATATACAACATTTTTAGATTATTTTATTAATTTTTAGAAAAAATATGATACCCAAAATGAAATTATACTTTCTATTGGTGTAATAAAATTCAAAGCGTTTTCAAAGGTTTATTAAATATTCAATCGTATATTTTTTCCGTTCATTGCATCGCTCTTAAAAGTCAAGCAATGAACAACCCGATAAGATATATGCGAAGGTACATTTTTGTATCATTCGGCGAAGGTGTAATGAATTTTTGCTTTCTTCTTCCTATTTTCAATATTTTTGTAGAGTCTAAAGCAATTCCATTAAGATGTTTATTATACTAGAAAATAGGCTATGAAAGATCTACTTGCTCTTCTTCCATTTTTTATCAAGAAATTATGATCTAAATAGTATTTCATTGAACGTTTCCACTTATGTTAGTTAAATACACTGTCGCAACACAATGATGGAAATAATACTGCATAAGGAATTAGAAAGAGATGCTAGCGCATTACATAAGATTACTTGTGATAAGGAATGTGAAAATTTGAACAGTTTGACTTTCACATAATTTCAACATATACAACTAAGCACTCTAATAACCATGAAACAACTACGTACTTTACAATTTTGATTGCTCTGGATCCAATGATCTGTCTCTTAAAGAGAGTTTTGAACAATTTTTGTTCTGCTCGATTTACAAATAGTATAACTTTTATTAAAATTACGGAATTTTAAATTTCAATAGTTAGCTTATCTATTTTTAGTAGAAGAGAAGTCACGTTTTAAATTGAATAGTGCAATTTTTAACCTAATGGAAAATGAAGGTATTAAGGTATATGTATATAAATGAAATTTTCGTTTGCATCTGCAACTTGTGATTTCGTTAAACACTTTTAAAGATTTATTCATAGAGAAAATTAAAAGCACTTTTAAAACACACCCAGCTCATAAAGTCAAGGAAAACTGAAAGTACTCCAAAAATGAGGCTATGCAAAAAATGAAACTTTAGACCCGCCCTCTGACCGTGACTTCTGACTTTTCTTTTTCCTTATAGCCTTTTCTTTCACCAAATTGAAAAAAAAATGTGATTAATAAAGCCAAGAGTTTAGAGTTATGAAAAATTCAGTTTAGGATCTGAGTGACACTATCATAAAATGGATACTCAAATAACTTTCAAATCATTCTTTTCCTGTTTAAAATGCCAGTCCTTTTTAAAGAATCTATGTACATGCCTGTAAATTTTTATTGTTTTAATTAAAAAATAAAAATATTTGCAAACGTTTGATACAAACTTTAAGTATTTATTCTCAACTTTACTGAAACGATACGGTAACAATTTCACTATTCATTTCATATAGATTTGGTGAGTTTAATCCCGAAATCGGGGAAGATAGATACTAGCTCTAAAAACTGTTTCAACTGGCTCGTTTGGGAGTTATTGCTATTGCAATATTCAGATTCAAACTGATTCAATGAGTTATTTGAGAAATCAGTTAGATATTCAGATTTTCTAACTTCTTTTTTTACTTGACGCGTTATGTTCCGGGGGAATGCATCAGAGCGTTGATTCGTTTTAAATACTTATATATATGTTTGCGCATGAATTGAAAGTCCCCCTTTTTTGCAATCCATATAATTCCATGACCCTTTACTAATTTAAAGTTCAGCTTTGGCGCACTAAATCTTTAGCTCCTTGAAAATGTTAGTAAAAAGTTGCTACGATTGATTATGATGTTTCTAACAATCACTACTCCTTTACTTTTACGTCCACTTTACCACGGAAAGAGGAGTGCTTCTGAGGGTATGTACCCTTGATCATCCGAGGGTAGAAGTCTGGGCTTCTAGCTTTAATGAGGATGACACGCACGTGCATTCGCTTGCATAGACCCTTTAGCAGGGGGAGGAGGGCATTCATACACCTCATAGATAGTACACATAAGAACAACCATGCCCGAACCGTAACGCCCAGATCAACCAGATCAAGAGGAAGACGTGTTATCTCTGTACCGAGACTTCGGTCTTTACTTTTATCAAAAATATTAATAAAGCTGTAGCTATCAGTTCTCCTTTCTAAAGGAGATTTCTTGAGAGTAAAAAGAGTCATTTTTATGATATTCCGCCATTACTTAAAACATGTCGGAGCATTTTTTTTTTTGCATCAAAAAGAACAATTTGTTTCTGTCTATTAAAAACGTGAGCCAGGGACCTCAAGGACGAGAGCACTATTACTATTGGTGTTCTGGGGGGGGGGGGAATCCAAGTGGCTTTATTATTTTTTTGAGTAAATTTCCAAAAGGGTGAGAGGTGCTGACGGGACATAGGCCTCATCAATCCCAGCCTTGTCCAAAGAGTCCATAATCTCCCTTTTCTCAAAATCAACATGGGAAAGAATCCACTGTAGATGATTCTTTGAAACTGTGCTGAATGCATTTAAAGTACGTCAATAGATACTTCTTTTCAAGTTTGATTAACTGCATTTTCTAACTGCATATTTATCTATCTTTATTTTTCTGAGTTTCTTGAATATCAAAATATTTTTCCTGTTAAAAAAATCAATTATTGAAAAAAAAATCTCCATAATTTGGAAGATCGCCCTTGATAGTTTGAAAATAGGTTTGTTACTTAGAACAAACTATAAAGTGAATATTTTGCAAAATATAGAATCTTATAAATATTAGTTAGTAAGAGGTAAGCAAAAATCTTATGAAACAATCAGAAACTCGATTGCTAAAAGGAACGATTATCCACCAGCCCATGAAATCTCAGGCAAAACTGGAGAAACATTTTCAATTGATATTGTTCTCCAGAACATTAAATATAAAATCCCCATAGGAAGGAACATGGAATTTCTAGATTGAAACAGATAATTTTACAAGATTTCCCCCGATTTTATGATTTACGTATTATTAATTACAACGAGGGCAAGGCGAAATGAAGCTTAAAGGTGGGTAAAGTATTTTTTTAATCATAAGAATAGTTGACCATAAGTTTCTTAATGCGATTCTTATTCCATTACATAATTTTGGTTTATCTAAATTCTTGAATAGCATGATGAATAAAAATTTATTAGATTCAATGCTTGTTGTGAAATTGCAGATGGAATTTTTAAAAAAACAAAAATCATGTATAATAAACATCCCATTCTTCACCATTTTTATTGCTTATAAAGGATTTATAAAATAATAAGATTTTCTGGCAAATATTTGAATTTATTTTCATCTATCTATTTAAATTTTTAAATCTTCTGAGTTAAAATTGCGCATTTACAAAGCAAAGGATAGCTTTTTTATTCATTTGAAATTTCTGAAAAGATATTCTGTATTAATTATCTTTGAAAGGTTATTACGATACAAATATCATTTGAAATAAGAATTTAAATAAATGCGTTACTTTGTGTTGAACAAATCCTCATTAGGGCAAAATTCTCTGTTTTGCTAAATTTTTGGATGGAATGTCCTCAAGTATGCGCATTCATTAATTAGAAGTTATAAATTTTATTAATTAACATCATTATTAAAGCTTTGAGGTTTTTATGCATTAATTAAATTATTATTAATGCCCTTGATATGATAAGTTAGGTTTAAAGGAAATACCCTGAAAGATGACTAGTTCCTCCCACAATTCTGTTGGAATTTTGCGGATCACACGTTCAAATAAGAACTTTAAATTCTTTTTTGTATATAAATCTCTTTTGTCTCAAGTGACAAATTCATCAGAATATCGCTTTGTAAAACCTTTCACTTATATCGTTCAATCTTCAGTATGATCTAAGTTCAATGGTTATTGGAAGGCATTGTGTTTTTCTAATATTGCTTCGTGTGGCTGCTATTCCGACAAGGGTAACAATTTTATAACTATGAGATCGAACCTCAAAGGGGGGAAACCAAGCAAAAACTCTACGGGTGGGGTGAGAGTCTATATAGGCTCTCTAATTTCAAAATTGAATAACATTTAGTTTTAAAATTATTATTGAGTTGTATAAATGGTAACATAATTGGTGTGTGGCAAGACGTTTTGAAATTTCATGTGAGAAAGCAATTGCAAGTTATAAGTGAAAAAGATTTTTAGATAGACTGGATTAAAAATTTTCAATTCACTTCTATTATTTCACAAAGGTAAATAAATACTTTTCTTTGAATTCTAGATTAATTATATTTGTGGCATTGAATATTAATTAAAATATTGAATTAGTCCCTTAATCGTGTGGATTTCCCGGTTGAAAAGTTTTTGTAGGAAATCACAATATTGTAACTAGGCCAATATTGTTTCCTTGCAACTGGGCATGGACAGCAGTATTCCATATTCTTTGTGTTGTTATTTTTTGAAATTTTTTAATAAATAAAAAGAAAACCTTTTATAAGAATCATCTTTTTCTTACCTGTTTTTTTTGTTGTTGTTGGTTATTTTTTAAATAGAAGAGGCCTATATCATGCACAAAATTTTTCAATGGCTTGACTTATGAAAAGCACATTTGCTATATAGCCTAAAATTGGAGGCTAAAAACATGGTTTATCTAAAATAATTAATATTTATTCGAGTAGAAAATTCTAGAATTTTTGAAGAAATTGAATATTAGAACTCAAAAGACTGTACAATGTAGAAGTTCTGAAAAGTGCTCGTTTAGCTAATTTTTTTCGAACGTTTAAAGCAAAAAACAAAAAAATGAGGATATAACTACCAGATTACTGACTTATCTCCAAATGCATATTTACATAACTTTCTTCTTAGCTATATAAATTTAAATATCATTCTAGCAACTTTTAAATAAACTGAGGCAGAGAATTTTGACTTCTATATCAAGGATACTAAATAGTGTCTGATATAAATTGAATGATTGTAGTTTATTTAAGTTTAAAAAATTAAACAAAATTATTTCCAAATTTCAATGAAAACTTTTATGAATGTATTAAATATCATACAGGAAATGACTCTGAGGATATGCTTCTTTTAAGTGTTCTGTGAACGTGTGTGAAAAGTGTTCTGAATTATGTTGTTGTTTTACAACATTTACAAACTCAACGGACAAATTTAATTCTACGTTTTAGTCCAATGTCTCAGAATAATTGATTGAATAAGAATTACTGGGTCTATTTTAGGAATAAAAATTTGAAAAATTAATAAAATCTAAGACTAATATGACATTACAATGGTGCAAGCATTCAAAGGTTTGAGTACTGTTATTAGTTTGGTATGAACATTTTTCAGCATAAATCTGATTCTTTCATATCATCTTGTTAAATCATCGAAAAAAAGCAGGAAGTCAGCAATATTATAATATAGGATAAATGTAAGTAAATGGTAATTTGTAGTAGAAATAATTCTGTGTTGATATATTATATTGATAAATAAAGATAACATAAGTAATCATCTTGATTATGCAGTCTTGATCAGTAAAATTTATATTGTTACTTTTAGGATAATGTGTGGCTAATCTCAAAGACTATTTAATGGATGGGCTGTTTGAATCTGTTGAATTGGATAGCTTCCTGAATATTTAAAATCAATTCCTATTTGCTTTTCCTTCCACTCGTTTTTGAAGTTTCTTATTACTTTGTTTTATTGCGGATTTCTCCAGCAAAACACTCGCATATTGAGGAAGTCGGCATTCCGAAGTAAACAGGAACATAAATGTGATCAAGAAAATGATAACACGAAACAATAGTTTTTTGGCCGTGTTTCCTTTCTTGTCAAAAATCTAATCTAGTCATCATCGTCTTAAAAATAATCGTTACAATAATTTTATTAAGACAGAATTATGTATAATTTCTAGTCAATCAGATCTGTTGAAATCCATTGAAATTTAAACTATCGCTGCTTTTCCTTTTCCTTTTTTTTTGTCTCATACCTGACAAGGAAATGATATTAAAGATTTAGCTGAGCAAGATTTTAATGCAGATAAAAAATAAATAATAGACTTAGAAATGGGATCACATTATTTATTGCACCGTTTTATGAACTGGTTGTTTCGAAGTTTGATAAACTGATTTAATGAGAGATTTTTTTTAAAGCTTATTTACAATCAAGAAAAATGGAACAAAAACGCCAATGCTTATAAGTTTTTTTTTAAGACTGCAGTTTATATTGAGATTATGAACATCTTCTTTTGCTTGCGTCCTGGCCTGTAGATAGCGTGTCTTTTCCGTCATCCAGGCATCCCTGGAGTTCGAGTTCTGGATCGGGCAGGGTTATTCCATACCATGTGTGTGAAAGAGTTCCCTCCCCTGTATAAAGGGGTTACGCAAGCGAGTGTTTGAGGCTCATCTTCATATGAACTAGAAGTCACACCTCTGTCTTTGGGCCTTTACCTTAGAAGCTGCTGTGCAAAGAACTCGGCTTAAATCGCTCAATTTGCTAGTGGGCTTGTCCTTAAGTAACAATAACAACAATTTTCTTACAATTCCTGATTTTTAAAAAAAATTGACAAAGAGAGAGAGAGAGAGAGAGAGAAATCAGAATAAGATTTTCGGGGGGGGGGGGTTATTCCCCTATTTGTGACTTCTTTTTCTGAGGAAATGTGTATTTAGTTGTTTAACGAGAAGTATTGAAGCCTTACAGAATGGTTTTGTTAATAATTTTTGATAAAATTATTAAATAATCATAATGACGAAATCGTAACAAATTTTTTCAGCCTATATATTATTTTTTATAATAAATCTATGCGTAATCGCTACTTCTAATTAAAAAAAATATGCATGAATTCCAAAAAAGGGAGACTAAATTTTATTTCCTAAATATTGGAATTGGATGCATACTTCTAATTACAAAAATTACAGTTAATAAGGTAGGAAAGCATTTTGGATACTGCAAAGATTATAATTAAAAAGTTCAAAAAATTATTATACACCCCCAAAACCTGTAAAAAACGGTGCAACGGCCTTCCGTATAAAATTTAATTGAGACGAAATAATAAAGTATTACAAAAAAAATCTAATGGTTATCTTTATATGCCTTTTAAAATATCGTTATTTTATTCTTTTGCTTCTTCACATTTGTGACATCAGCTTGAAAAAAATTCAGAAAGCACCTTCACGCCGTCCTTGCAAAATTATTTTCAAATTAAAATTGATAGTAACGCTTTATAGCAGATTAATAGCAGTAACTGATTATGGTTAAATATAAAATGTCACATTCACTTCTGAATAAAAAAGATGAACTCAGTAATGATCTATAGAAGCTAAATAAAACATGACTTTCCGGGTTTTGCTTGCAATAACATTATTGCATTTTCTTTCATATTCATTCATTCATTCACGTCATTTATTTCTTTATTTTGTGTCTGTTTACATTTTTATTTTGGGTCATACAATTTCTGTATAATTTTTAAAAATCTTTTTTTGTTTGGATTTTCAAAAAAATTTGGGATATTTATTTAAGTATGTATATTATGTGTGCACTTGCATTATATTTTATGTAATAAAGTACCCGAATTATGTTATGCTTAAAGGAGCGCTAGGTAGGCTTTTACAATCTCAACAAATGCTACTAGAAATAAACATGGCGGAAAGCTTAATGCGTTGCCAGATACCTTCCTTCCTACCATTGAGAAGCGCCTCTAGCGGAGGAAACGGGAGTTGTTATCAGTTATCGCAGAGACGGGGCGATGTGAAGACGAACTTTTAAATTATCTCTGAACCTGATTATCGTGGTTTCGTCATGTAATTTTTCATCTTCAATTTGTTCATCATAATTTGGGCGTCGTCATTTTATCATAACTAAATGATCACTCATTAAATTCTCAAATATCAACTAATTCGAACTTCTTTATTGCTTGGCTATCACTCCCACCTTAATAACGTATCTAAATACAAATAACAACCATCATTTAAAATAAGTAACAATTTTGATATCGATAACAGCTCTCTAGAAACCAATAGGTAAATTTTATACAATTTTTAAATCTTTTTCGTCTACTTTTCAAGACAATAAGGCTTTTATTTTTTTATTTTACAGGAGCTATGCGCCCGTCCAAAGTTCATTTCGGAAAGCACGTCTCGCTTCGATATCGAGCAAGGAGAATTAGGTAAGAGTGCCAGATTATCGGATAGAGCAACCAGTAAAATTATTATTCTTTGATTTGTTTTAAAATCGTCTCCTTTGCTCTTTTTATGGATTCATGTTGAACAATGAATCCATATGAATGACTTTTTTTGTATTTAGAGTGAAATTTACATTTAGTGTATTCTTCCAAAATGTATCATAGAAAAAAAGTCTCATTAATTTCAGAGAAAAAGTAGGAGATTTCTGAACAGATGAAACTACTCTTGCTTTTGCTATGTATATATGTTTTCGATATTTTAATAGAATTTCTTAAAAAGTGATTGTTTCTCTATTTTTTATATTAAATTGATCATAAACTATACGAAAAGTTTTGTTCTAAAACATTCATTAATAAAAATTGAGTATATAAATATTACAGATATTTTTTAAATAATCCTGCTGAAAAATCACATAACTTCGTAGACTCGTGACATAAAGCAACTACTTCTATCATCATTTCATTTTTTGTTACGCTATTCCCTAACGTAAATAAATAAAATACATGAATCAGATTTCAAACAGAAAGTGCCGAATTGGCAGATTTAAATATGACGATCCATTAGATACGCACTACATGAGGGGGGGGGGTTGTTCATTTTATAAGATGGACATTTTAAGCATATACACTCTTAATTTGCGAAATTAAACACCTGTAGAATCTTAGCTAACTTAAAGATTTATATTTCTGCATGTATAGATATTTCGAAATGTATACGACTGTGGAAAATTTGTGATTATAAGATGTATATTGAGCAATATCAGCATAAAAAAATATATAGCATTTTAAGTTTTGGGATTTTTTATTTTTATGTTTTTCGATTTTTAAATCACGAATTTAGTAGCATTTAATTCGGGAATTAAAATTAAGTCAATGTACATTTGACCTTAAAGGGTATACTAAAAATCCTTCTAATTTCATTAAATTATTAAAAATTCAAGCAGAATTGTAACTTTACTTTTTTTTATTTAAAACAAACATAGCTGCTCGCTTTGCGTAGAAAGTTTTTTCACTTTCGGAAAGTGCGTTAAACTTTTTATGCTGAAAATGCCTGTAAGATAAAGAAATCATCAGCGTATTTGAAAATTCAGCAGGCTGTCAAAAACTAAATGGTTTTTAACGTAACGTCGGATCCATCTCAAAACACTGAAGTTCATTGTCAATGCATCGTGGAGCATCAGATAACGATTCAAATCATAACTTCCTGAAACAATAAGTAGAAACCTCAAATTGGCAGGTTTCGAACGTGACGGTGATTGTTTGTTGACAATAAGCACCATTCTATTGAAGAAGAACAGAGTAGCCTCTTAGACGAAAACATCTGGTCCTACAATCGGAGTATAATACCTGAAATATATCAATTAAATAATCACTTTGAACTGACTTTAAAAAACATTTGATGAACTTTCAAGCTCATAAATAACAATGCATGATGAAAGGTCAACACGTTTTTGACAAATGTTAAATAGGAAATTAATTATTGTTGAATTCATGCGAGCAATTCTTTTTCCTTTGAAATCTATATACATGGTTATTCTAATGTAATAACTCTGTTTGGACGCCTGGCGAGAGGACCAGTCTGCGTAAAGTCCAAATATTTGGAAGATATACATTTCAGAAATGGGAAATTGATTGG
>JAOUZG010052706.1:0-17371 GCA_026289955.1 Argiope argentata
AGAAAACTACTTAATAATTGGGTTTTATTTTTTCATTAAAATTTTTTATGTTTTAAGATAAAATTATTCTTGACACCCAGTTCTATCACATTAATATTTTTTATTTCATTTGGCGTGTCTTGTTTGTTTCTGATTTTTGGCTCAAATATGTTGAGCAAGATATTCCAAACAATGATGATTTTTTTTTTTGAATTATTTGTTCAAATGGAATACAAAGTCACTTTTGTTCAGCAGACTTTTCATTTTCACTCTCTAGAATGGAAATGTTAATCAAAAATTTTTTAATGTATTTTTTTTTATTAGGAGTTGTTAGGAGGTCTACTACAGAAAATTCTGTTCAAACTATAATGAATGAAAAGCAAATTATTTACTTTTGAAATGGTTTAAACCACCATAAGAGCAGCACATACATGAAGTTTAAATTAGAAGTTTACCATGCCTGTGATTAAATTTAATCTTCAGGAACTAAGCAGTGTAGCAGGACTTAGCATTTCCAAATCAAACACCTATACAAAGGAAGAAACTAATCTACAGGTGATGATTACTTAATAAATGTAAGAGTTATACTTTTTTGATACTGCTATAATAAATAACATTGGGCTTATCTTAATTAGAAAGGTTCATGTGTTTATTGTACTTTATTTATGCTAGATATTTAAAATAATTCATCTGTTATGTCAGCATTTTCACTTAACCGTAATTTTGAAGTTTTATCTCAATGACTATAGGGATATTAAATAAGGCCAGTATCTGAAGTGGGACATCCATCTGTTTTTAAAGTCATATACGTTTATAATTGTAAATAGTTCTTTGAAAATTTACTTTTTCTTTTATTTCAGACCAATAACCCAATTAATGTTAAAAAAATATTTACCCAGTGGAATTTTTTTTTTCTTGTTCCCCTTTTTGAACTTTTCAGAAAGCTTAAATTAAGTCATATTAATCTACTCATATATTTAATAAATCCATTGAAAATAAGATCAGACTTCTAATTGGTGATTCTTTTAACAATAATGATTCTTCAGACCTGTTCTTTTGGTGCCAAATAAAATACAGTCCTATCCGTCACCCCCAAAATGTAATAGAAGGAGTCGGATTCCTACTTTTAGGTCACTAGGATTTTTCTCCTGATGTTAGGACAATAGGCTCTTTCTTTCGAGTATGAACGACACTTGTGTTGACTCACTGTATCATTTGGCAAACCAGAAATTTCTGGTTGTATTGTAAGTGTTGTAAAGAACGGGGACTTCTACTATAAGTGTTTCCTTTTCGACGCATGTGTTCTTTTGCTATATAGGTTGTTCTTTCTGAGAAATGGGCTATACATAAAACAGAGACTGTGGGGAATGCATTGACTCAAGATTCTCTTCCCCTTTTGCAGGAGGGGATGGCGTTAAAGGTTTCATAATTTTAAACACTAGTTATGTTACTGCCTTGGATTACAGTGTTATTTAATGGTGTTTTTAATGCTTTTTAAAGTCGTTTTTTAGGTCCAATTTTACTTATTATGAATTACTATTTATTTTATTATGGATTTTTTTCACAGTTTGTTATTTTGTCTGTACATAGCTTTTTAATTATGTTTAGATAATTCCATAAAAAATAAACCTCAGTCAGAACTGTCACTATTTCATGTTTCTAGATATTACATCATTATTTATAATATTCAATTATTTTTTAAGTAACATTATAAACCTACATTTAGTTATATTTTTATGTCAGAACATGATGTTTTTAAGGCGAGGTTTTTGGCGTCAACAAAAATCCATAGGCGAAAAATTAAAAATGTTATCTGCACGAGCATCTAAAAAAATAGCTTTTAATTACCTGTTGCCATTGCATTTACGAAAGCTCTGATTTAAAAAAAAATAAGTTAATGACTACAGCAAATAAAATTTTAAATCTCATTTTGAGCACGGGATTATATGAAATGAACAGGAAATTCGATAGTCTTTTTTAAAATAATAAATGCGAGGCTAAGTTTTTTGGATCGTTTGGAGTACTAAAGTGACTAATTCAATGAAATTATTAAAATGAATAAAAGTATGATTTAACATTCACGAGCACGAGGTGTTTGGCCATTTGAGAAATTATGTTCTGATATGATGCATTGAAATATGCATACCGGATTTCATTTTAATATTTTTTATTTATTCATCTTTTATTTATTTTTACTTTCTGGAATATATGTCAATAGTCGTGTATATTGTATTATGGACAGGATTCACTTTGAATTAAAGCTTTTGGAGCTTTGATTTTTTTATTGTTTTATTACTCGCGTTATACATTAAAAATATAATTTCATTTTATTGTTTACGAGTTGTACTAATACATGTATTCCTATATATGATTGCTTGCATCTTTTATGTTCTCACTTCATTAGAAAAATATATCTTAAATTATCATTTAATAACTTATGATAAGGAAATATTTTCTTGCTGATTAGTGTACGAAATGACAAGCTGCTGCAAAAAGTATTTTTAGTATAAATATGCATATGTAAACTGGGTATTTTCTAATCATAGTATTTTTTTCAGTTTTATAAAAATGCATAGTTTTTACTAAAATAAATCATAAAAACGAATTTAAAAAATTATTTATTTAATTTTAATATTTAATTTTGTATTTACACTACACCATCTATTATAAAATTATGCCTATTTGGATTGGTAATAGTGTGTGTGTGTGTGTGTGTGTGTGTGTGTGTGTGTGTGTGTGTGTGTGTGTGTGTGTGTGTGTGTGTGTGTTTAATACCAATTGGGGTAACGCAATACAGATAATACAGGTTAGAAAATTTTTATTTCCTTTGTGTTTTATTTTAATTCAAATTGAATCCGAAAATTTAATTACTAATGCTTAATTTTAAATGCGTCAAACATTAAGAAAATAAACAAAATAACTTCAAATAACCGGTCGAAAACATGTTTAGCCTAAAATCTGCGTCGGGGGGGGGGGTAAAAACGAAGTTTTTCTTGTTTGGCGGTATGAAAATGTAGATTTTTGACGATAAAGCTAGTTTTCAATTAATAAAAAATTAACCACTCAATTAACCGGAATAAATAAGTAGCCTTTGTTCTATTCTAGACTCTAATCTACCTCTGGTAAATTTCATCCAATTTCGTTCAGCTGATCTGACGTGATTAACTAACATCATACATCCATCCAAACTTTCACATTTATAATAGTAGGATATGTTTTATTGTAAAAATTTTAATTACTGTTTTGATTACAATTTAAAAACCTTAAATTTGATTATACTTATTCCAATCGTATCTTACTTAATGGGAGCTATCCATTACTTCTTTTAAACATCATAAATAATTCCTTTTGGTTGATTTTGAATGATTGTTTAGGAATTTCTAGATTTCTTTTAAGCCTACCTTTATGAAATTCTTTTATGGTTAATTTCATAGAATGATCGATGCGAGTTCTGATTGCTAATCTCAGTCAGAAAGGATAATTTTGAAAAGGGAGTGCCTTGAAGGTGTCAAGAAAAGGTAAGTGATAAAAATCAAAAACATAAGTTGATCACATATTCAAGGCAGAAAGAAAAAAGCTCATGATGGAAGCAATATATTTTGGCAATATAAGACTTTTTTTAATATATGAATGTGTGCTTTAAACTGTTTTTGTCTCATTTAAGTAAGTTTTTTAAATGTAGTTTGTAGTTTAGTGAATGTAATTTGAATCAATGCATCAATAAAAACTCATTCTGGCCAAAACAATGCATATTTTTATAACAAAAACAAAATTATTTAAACTTTTACACTGCAGTTTATATTGTTACATTGTATTCATTTCAATTTATTTATTTTCTACTACCTTAAATTAAAGGAACAAATTCCCAATGGTTTAGCTGAAAAGATTGTCCAGAAATTTCTGGCTTTTTTTTAAGCTTTTAACTTTTAGGATGTTCCTTTATTAAAAAAAATAGCATCAAGCTAAATCCATTCTAGAAATCATCAATGCAACAAAGCAGTGAGTGATGGCCAAGAAATGAAACATTTTCTATGCAGTAACTGTGTTGTATGTAAGAGTGAACATGGATCTCTTGTAGATAAAAAAAGGATTGCATTTTATTTATTTAGTCAGGGACGGCCATCTGAGGGATGCGGCGGGTGCTAGACACTGGGGACCCTCACATCATGACCAAGAACTAGTGCAATGTTCTGAACGGTAATAGTGGAGTGGAAAGAAAAGAAAGAAATTAGAAATAGGTTTTGAAATATAGTTTCAAAACCTATTTCTAATTTCTTTCTCAAAGTTTATAAATATACTAACTAGAGCCGCTCGTTTATGCTAACCCCCTGGAACAGCTAATGCATTTCCTCTTGGATCACTTCGCGCTCCCAGCTTGCTTGGCTCGCTCGCCTTCTACTAAACCGCTTTAGTCTAGCAACAGATATATTCAGGTTCAATTTATTACAAAATAACAGTAAAAGAAATAAAAATTGTAAAGCAAAAAGCACTCTCACAAAAAATCACCTGCATCAAAATTCTTCGTAAACACAAATAACCTTTCATTTAAATAACTATATATTCACCAAAGAAACAAATTTTTAAAAATCGTGCTTTTCTCACAATTTTTCAAATTTGTGAACTATACCATAGAAAAAGAATAAAAAATTGATATTTACAAAAAAAAAAAAAAAAGGTATCTGAAAGTAGCTGTATTCAAATTCAATCCATTCCAAAATAAGATAAAACTATGAAAGAAATAAAAATTGTAAGGCAAAAAGTACACTTGAAAATTAAACCTATTCTTCCTTTTGGAAGGGATAAACCATGGAATCACAACATCGGTTTAGTGGAGAAATATTTTTGCATCTATCATCTATAGGATAAATACTGATATCTCGATTAGCAGGTTTTTTTCGCCATTATCTATCTATATTAATAAAAATGGAACTCGAAATGCGTTGCTAAGCGTAAAACTAGAGAACGGCTCCACCGATTCGGCTAATTTTTATTTTAATATTTTCGTTACGACACGAGGATGGTTCTTATGGAGAGAAAAAATGAAAAAACTGCGAGGAAAATAGTTAAAACGACACTTTTCTTACTTTCCCGCCAAAAATCTTCATTCCCTTACCCCACACCAACTGAGTAAGATAGCAGGAAGTAATAAATTATGATTTGTTTAGAAAGAAATACGCGAAGTCAGTTGGTTTTCATTCATAGATAAAGGGATGTTTAAAAAAGAAAGAAAATAGTTGCTTTTATTATTAGTCTGTATGGAAATAAAGAAAAAATAATAAAGAAAAAAAAGAATAACAGAATGCAAAAAGGGTTTGTAGAACAAAAAAGTAGTGAAGGAAAAAAGAATAGAAAAATAAAGAAAAGAAGGGTGTGTGTATGTGTCACCATTATTTCCTCTGTGCGAGGCATTTTCCAAGCTGTTTTTTAAACTTTCGCATCTCTTGAAAATCAATTGTGTCTTTATTTGTTTAGGGTGTTTACATTTACGAAAATTTGAATCCCATTATTCTATAAAAACGTAGAATTTTAGACCTTTCCCTCCACCATTTAAGTAAAATATCAATTCTGGGATAATCATTGCTCGGATAGAAAAAGAAAGATGAGTAGTATAATGAACAGAACATCTGATGAAAATAATACTAAATAATACTATAAATGAATTATATGATTATCAAAATTTGTTTGGTTTAAAAATATTTTGGTGAAAAACCTGTTATGAGACACAGCTACATAAAATATTATATGAAAATTTTAGTAAGCATTAATGCTGGCGAACCGACTGGTCGCCAAAGGCGGCTAGTCACCAATAAATATCACTTCAATTTCTGTTTTTGTAATAGGTTCGTTATATACATACACTGAAGTGACAAAAGACATGGGATGACTGTTAATATCGTGTCGGTCCTCCTTTTGCCCGCCGAAGTGCAACAACTCGACGTGTCATGGAGTCTACAAGTCGATGGAAGTCCTCTGCGGGAATATTGAGCCATGCTGTCTGTATAGACGTCCATAATTGTGAAAGTGTGGATGGTGCAGGAGTTTGTGTACGAACGGACCTTTCGATGATGTCCCATAAATGCTCGATGGGATTCATATCGGGAGATCTAGGTGGCCAGATCATGCGCTGGAATTGTCCGGAATGTTCTTCAAACCAATCGCGAACAGTTCTGGCCCGGTGACATGGCGCATTGTCATCCATAAAAATCCCATCGTTGTGTGGGTACATGAAGTCCATGAATGGCTGCAAGTGATCTGCAAGCAGCTGAACATAACCATTTCCAGTCAATGATCGGTTCAGTTGCACCAGAGGACCGAGTCCATGCCATGTAAAAACAGCCTACACCATTATGCAGCCACCACCAGCTTGAACAGTGCCTTGCTGACAGTTTGGGACCATGGCTTCGTGGGTTCTGCGCCACACTCGAACTCTACCATCAGCTCGTAACAACTGAAATCGTGACTCATCTGACCACGCCACGGTTTTCCACTAGTCTAGGGACTAGTCGATATGCTCACGAGTCCAGTAGAGTCGCTGCAGGCGATGTCGTGCTGTCAGTAAAGGCACTCGAGTCGGTCTTCTGCTTCCATAGCCCAAGGAAGACAAATTTCGCCGCACAGTCCTATCAAACACGTCCCTCGTACGTCCCACATTGATTCCTGCAGTTATTTGACGAAGTGTTGCGTGTCTATTAACATTGACCATTCTACACAGACGTCGGCTGTCTCGGTAGTTAAGTGCACTGCGCTGTCCATGATGGGATGGGATGCCTGAAATTTCATACTCTCGGCACACTCTTGATACTGTGGATCTCGGAATGTTGAATTCACTAACGATATCCGCAATGGAAGGACCCATGCGTCTAGCTCCAACTAACATTCCACGTTCAAAGTCTGTTAATTCTCGTCATGCCGCCATAAATCACGAAAAACCTGTTTACATGAATAACTTGAACACAAATGAAAGCTCTGGAAAACGAACTGCGCATTTATACTTTTTCGCTGCGATACTACTGCCATCTGTATATTTGCATATTGCTATCCCATGACTTTATTCATTTCAGTGTGTATATATATATATATATATATATATATATATATATATATATATATATTGCAGTTTAGTGCAAGTGTGCAGTATGTAATAAAGAAAGAGCAGTCATTTACCTCTTTTACTGGGTTAAATTGCATGTACTTTGATAATTATTGTATAAAATGTTTAATATTTTTAAATCTAATCATGCTCATGCCAAAAAATTATCCCTCTAGGTATCAAGACTCGGTTTCAAAAAGAAATATGTTTTCTTTTGTACGTAGTAATTCTGACAATAAAATTGCTTTGATTTCAAAAGCTACAATTCAAGCTTCAGTTAGCGAAGAAAATTCTACACAAACTACACAATCTTGCAGTGGAATTGTAGAAACTGTGAAAATTTTATGAAGAATCCAATGTTGAGGCAAATATGATTGAATCGGAAAATAATGACAAAAAAAATGTGATCTAGTGCATATAATTGATTTAGGTTTATGGGCTAGCATTGTAACTGACATGTTTAAAATATTATGTCAAAAAAATAACATAAAATAAATTTAAAATGTTTTGTTAAAAAACATTGTAGTTTTAAAAAAAGTGCTAAAAAGTGAAAGGCAGCTTTGTAGCTTGCCGATTTATTCAAAAATGCAAGAAGATATTTTGTTTTTGCGGTACATAAATTTCCAGAAGAAATGAAAAATCTTCACGATTTATAAATGTCTTTAGTAACTGGAGATAGTTGTCAGCTGTAATTCAAGATCATGAACGTTCTATTTGTCTATTAATTCATTTATTGCTTGGCAAGAATTACTGAAACGACTAAATTGATGTTCGACTAATTAAAAACTAATTAAGTAATAATTTAATTTTTGATTCTATATTTTGATTTTAATAATATAATTTTTTAATTATATTTTTTGATTATTTTGATCAAGTAAATAAATAGAAATATAGAAATAGAACGACTTAAAGTACTATTCCAAAAAATTGTAGATGCGATCCTATTTTTAGCATGTATTAATCTTCTTTGAAATAATAGGAACGCCTAGTAGTGGAAATTTTTTAAAGTTTAATCGAATTATTAAGTAAATACGACTCTGTTCTTATGGAATGTATAAGCAATGCGAAAAATTTAAAAAACAGAATCGTGCAGGATTTAGCTCATGTATCACAAAAACGAATTATTCCTGCTATAGGAAATAAAATTCGTAATAAAATTTAAAACGGTGCAAAAGTTGACTCGTATAACGGTATCCGGATGGATTCTACGCATAATTTTTCCCATAAAAAACAAACTTCAGTTTTTCATTAAGTATGTAAATTTTAAAAATATAAGATATAAAAGATAAAAATAAAAGGAAAATATAAATGTGTGATTAATAAGGTTTATTAAAGTAACTACTGTAACTGAATAAATCAAGCAAAAGCTATATTAAAAATAGTAAGTAAATTTGATTTAGATTGTATGGATTGTAGTGTACACGCAACAACAACGGTAGTTACATAAAAGATAAATAAAAGGTGTACAATCTCGAATAATTGCACCTCATGCAATTTGAATGCCTTGCCTATGACAATATTTTAATTTTTTAACTTGTGGGGCATCTTACAATATATATAGTAACTTTTTTTAATTGCAATCTTATATTTCCCACTTTCTGTATTTACAAAAAGATGGAAAATTTGCCAAAGCATTTAAGCGTTATTCTTAAACCATTATGCGACACTAGCTGGGAAACCAAAATAAATATGGTTAAAGCAGTGTATGACCAGTTTGAAAAACTTGTAATGCCGTATAAGAGTTTATTGAAATGCTATCACTAGGGATGAAGGTCCTGTCCCGGTAAATGACCGGGAGGCAGCTGAGGCTTTGGTTCAACATTATGTAAGGGAAAGCAAAGCGACTTTCGACAGATCGGATGAAAGGCTTTCCAAAATTACAAGAATACTTGTGAAATCCTGCCGGGATGTCAAAGTAGTGAACCCTTTCTTTGACGACTATTTCACTACGGATGAACTATCATACGCTCTTCAACACCAGGATCTGACTAAGTCTCCAAACCCGGCTGGAATTTATTGTCTATTCCTAAATTATCTAGGTGTTATGTGCAAGAATAGGCTCCTCCACCTTTTCAATATGTCTTGGTCAACTGAGAAACTGCCTAGGCAATGGAAATCGGCCTTAGTCACCCCCATTCGTAAAGCCAGCAAAAAAGTCAGCTCTGTTGATAGTTATCGACCAATCTCCCTCACTTGTATTATATGTAAACTAATAGAAAGAATTATTTTGAAAAAATTAACATACCCCCTACTATCCAATGACTTAATTCCCCTTGACCAATATGCGTTTAGAAGAGGTCATGGTACCATGGACCAGATACTGTTCTTCAGTCAGAGTGTTAGAGATGCACAAAACTGCAAACCAACCAAAGATACCGTGGCGGTTTTTCTGGACCTTACAAAGGCATTTGACTGGGTTTGGAAGTATAGACTAATAAATAAATGTTATGTTATAACTTTAAAATCAGAGGTAGAGCACTTTCATGGATTTCAAATTTCCTGAATGATCGAAATTTTTGCTTAAATTATCAAAATAGGCGAACAGGATTTTATAGGTTGTATCTAGGAATACCTCAGGGTTCCGTTCTTGGTCCAACCTTGTTCTCCAAGCTTATTGCAGGAAATGAAAAAAATAGTATCATCAAGCCAGATTGACACTTTTGCAGATGACATTGTGTTATGGTCTAGTGGTACAGATATTGGCGAACTAGAATCCAATTTAAATAGATCTTTGGAAACTGTTTGAGATTTCTCGAACTCTCACAAATTAAGCTTCAATGCATCCAAGTCAATAAGTTGTTTCTTCACCACAAAAAGACAACTCTACAATTATTTTCCTGTTCTGTTGCTGGACAGTGAAAAATATCCAATTTACCTGGGTTTTACTTTATATTCTGAAATAAGTTGTAAGAAACATATAGAGGAAATAGTAAATAAGGCTAAAAAAGTTAATTCAAATTTAGAAGCATATTTCAGGTAATGACTAAGGAGCTGATGCTTTCACTCTCAGGCTTATATATTGATCTCTCAATCGTCCCATTCTTGAGTACAGTTACCAGATATTTCAAACGGTGTCTGTCTCTAATTAGAAGATTTTGGACAGAGTTCATTTAAGCACAGGAGGAAATATCACAGGGGTAAGGAATAGCTGCCCTAATGAAGTTGTCCTTTCTGAAGCTGGCATTGCACCTCTGACCACGAAATTTAGGATAGATTCTTATAGATATTTTAATAAACTGACGAATCTTGGAGTTCTTCTAAATTCGTTTTAAATTGAAAGAATAACCAACGTCTAAAAATAGACACTACATTGGAATATGTGCAGAAAGAGGATTTTATTGATTTTAAAGTAGTTCCTACCAACACTTATGATTATTTAACTCCCACAGTGTCTATGGAAAATGTTACTTTTAATGACGTTCTAAAATACTATGCCAATAAACAGGTTTGCCACCCAGACCTTTGTTAAAAAATTAACCTAGAGATTGTTAAGAGCATCCAATCCGAAGCCTTGGTCATATATACAGATGGTAGCAGACTTGAAGGTGGTAGGGCAGGAAGTGTTGTTTTCATTAACGATATTAAGGACGAAAGTAGATTCAGCATCCGAAACCTTGACTACTGCTCAGTTTTTAGACCGGAGAACATAGATATTGGAGCAGCTTTTAATTACGCCCTGACCACTGACAAAAATAATGTTTGTATTTTGACTGATAGCAAGAGTGCTATACAGTACTTTAAAAACTGGCCAAAAATCCCATGCCAGATAATTTTGAGGCTTCTCTGTGAGATTCATCTGAAGTTACCTGTACGCCTTCAGTGGATTCCATCGCACGTTGGGGGGTGTATGGGAACGAGATAGCTGAAATTCACGCCAGGAATGTTTGTGATCGGAAATCCTTACTTTATACAGACTGCAATTGCTCTCTGTATGGCTTACTCATTCGGCTCACTATAGGTATGCAGCCAAAAGTCCTAGTTTGTTAATTTCTTTCAGTGGCCTCCGGCCTCTTCTATCGGTGATAACGAGATCCATAAGTTGCCATTAAAATGTTTGAGATTTTGGAATGGGGAATAGGATGTTCTCTCATTGTTCTGTTTCCTCTCTGCCAGTACCGCTCGCCTTCTTAATTGTCTTGGCGCCTCATGAAGGATGCTGTGGTATGAGCAGGATCTATGGGGATCTGGCATGCTGGAGCCTTTTATCTGGTGATGATTAACAGAACTGTATTTTTATATGTACTATCCTATATGTAAACACTTGCTAATGCTAAGAAATTTTTTTCAAACTTTATATTGTTATGAATTTTGTATAAATTAGTAAATATTGTAAATATTTCTCGTTTATTGTATAAATATTGTAAATAGTTTAATTGTATAAAATTGATTGTAACGGAATCTCACGTCAGCGAGAAAAGATAGTTCTACTTAAACCAATAATTTCAAACAACATTCATTTGAGTCCCAGCCATGGAAAGAGTCGGTGTTCGGAATACCTCACCCAAGCGCTCTGTAATGGGTTTTTAGGATGGAACCACTCGTATCAAGACACATTGATCTGATGTCTCTGTCACCAAAGAGGTTACCGGTTCGCACAATAGCGAACAAGACATCCGTAGAGAGAATAGATGTTCAAGTTTGTCATACAATAGCAACATACCCCATAAACCGTGGACAGAGTCTGAACCTAAAAATCTCCCAGAAGACCCAAGCATGGAAATAGGGGAACAAACAGAAAACGTTAAAGGATTAGTTAGCTGATGGTTTCCAAATTGTTCCACCTAAAAAGGCGACAAAACAATAAAAGATAGAGGTAATTGTCAAAAATATCACCACTAACAATGGGTACTCTGCACTTCAACAAAATCAATCCGGAGAGAAAACTGAAAATAGAATCATCCTCGCTGTCAACTTAAAACTGTCCAATAACAACAGCATCACCCTACAGCAAATTCATAAATTCCCCGAAACTGTAAACAAATTCGTAGACAACATGATCTCCATCATCCCAGAAACCGAAATCTAGTGGGAAGAAATTATCAAGTATTTAGAAGACGCAGGAGAACAATTTATGCAAACAGAAAACACTGAAAGTAGACTCCTCAAAGTAATCCTCAGAGGACTCCCCGGAAACACCAACACCGAAGAAATTGTCTGATCTTCATGTGAAAAACTACATCGTCAATAGAATATGTCAACTCAAAAATTACAAGCAGCAGACTCTCTATTCAATATTCTTAATTGATCTAATGAAAACTCTCAATTCTTCCAACATCTACAACGAAACTAGACTCCTTCATCTAAAAATAAAAATAGAAACTTACAGGAAAAAGCTAAACGCTACAGTGTGCTTCAACTGCTCGGGCTTCTTCCACTCTGCCAAAAACTGCAAAATGACCCCGAAATGTAACAAGTGTGGTGACGAGCATCAGGTTAGAAACTGCCAAAATATAAGAAAAAATACGGTAACCAAAATGTGTAAACTGTAACGAAATAGGACATCTAGTTGCCAGGAAAGGTTGCAGAAAATATCCAAAATTAATCTACAGAACTGGTTGTCCCTCCTACGCTGAAAACGCAAGAAACCTCGGTCCATAGAAAAAATCCCATCACCGAAATTAATTAACAAACGAAGCAAGAGCAAGGAATACCCCAGCCTACCCCCAGTACAGCACTTAATTCAGAGAGCCCCACAACAAAAGATTTAACTGAATTGAAAAATATTGTGAAAGCCCTCAATGAGGTTTAAATTATCCTCCAAGAATTCCCCGGACTACTTAAAGCCGCAAGACTAGCTAAATTGGCAAAAGATCCTGAAGACAAGAAGCTGATAATCCTTAATGCCCTAATCGAGTAAAATACTTCATTCTTCACCCTGTACCCTTTATTCTCTTTGGACACCGACGAACGATAGTTTTGATAGCATCCAAGGCAAAACGACAACAACTTGCCTTCCTCTGACGTTTACACCACTCCACCTACTCTACTCCTGAAGGCCCCTTCTGATTGGTTGCCTCCTTCCCGACTCCTCCAAACGAGCAGCTTCAACAGTTTTCACCTCATTTCAGCTTTTGCAGTCATGGACTGAACATTTCTACGGATTTCGAGGATTACTATGGTATATAGTTGACCGTCATGCCGCTGGCTAATCATCATGACTGGGAATAGGCCCCTGCTGGAGCTAGGCACCCCGTCAACCCAACAACTAGTGCGGGCCGTTCAGTTGAGATCGGGCAATGATCGACGGGGTCGACTTAGCGTGAGAAATCGTCTTTTCTTTTGCTGTCGGCCGAATCTATAGCTTCACTGTTATTTGAAATTAGCCGATTAAGTAGAGTGAAATCGGTGGGAATTTTGTTTCTTGAGTTGCGAATATTTATTACGCGTTTTTATAGGCAATTAAGTCTGTCTCTTTTTATCGCTCCTGTGTGAAAATTTCTACTATTCGTAAAAAATGGTATCAGAAGTGGGCTTGAAATGTGAAAACAAGAGAGATGGCTGAATTCGAAAATGGCAAGTTCGAAAATCTTTTTTTGCTTCCATGAAAGAGATGAAAAAAGGAATGAAGAAAGATTTGGAGGAAGAGATGAAACAAGGCTAAGCTAATATCGTAGAAGCAATCAATACCAATTTGGATGCTTTGGAGGAGAAGGTTCAAGAAAATGATAACAATTCGTACTATTCAACAAAGCTTTGAGAAAGTAGAAAAATCTGTTAAAGACGTGAAAGTGTCAACTACTGCCACTATGCGGGAAATTGAGGAGAAGATTCGGTAGCTGGAAACGAAAGGATCGCCGAAAGAAGAAGGAGCGACAAATGTTTTGGACTCTCCTACAGACCTTGAGAGCATCTCCACCGTTCCTGCAACCACTATAGAGCCGAAGGTCAATACCATTTTTGATGGGAAGACATGGATGGATTTTTGATGGCAATTCGATATGGTCGTGGCAGCAAACGGATAGAGCGATGTCGCAAAAGCGTACAATCTTGCTTCATTGCATCGCGGAGAAGCAGCCGATTTCCTGCTGACGATACCTGAGGATGGGAGAGCTGATTTGACCTCCCTAAAGCTCAGGTTTGGCAATCAACACCTGAAAGATTACACTAGAGTTTTAGAGTCACAGCTTAACACATTTGCTGCCACCAAAATTTATATATCCATCCTCAGAAGCCGAATTAAAAAAAAGTGTTTACTTATCATACTCGATTGTCGTCCCAGAGCGTCACCGGCATGGGAGGTAGCGCCATGCTGACAGTGGCAGCGAATGTGTTAAGTCTTGGAGACAGAGATCGGAGTAGTCTCTGCAGGAGCTTACGTCAGAGATCGAGCAGCTCTCCTTCATTGCTTTCCCTGACTCTCCAGTCGACGTCCGGGATACATTAGTTCTGAAGTACTTTGTGAATGCGATTCTAGACCTAGATATTCAATTACTCGGAGCAGATGAATGTCAGGCTCCCTAAGATAGTGGTGGAAGTTAAAATCACCGAAGATGAAAGTAGGTAAGATAAGAGAGTCAAAGATATGTTTTGCTTGATTGATATCAAAACTTTGTGGAGGATATAAATTAATAATGTTGAATTTGGTGTTCGGAAATTGTACTTCAACTGCCAAAAGTTCCAAGTTAAAATCTGCTCTAATATTGTTGGGGATTGTTCTGACATGATAGCAGGAATGATAATAAGAATACCACTACCCGGTCTATTTTGTATGTGTGTACGAAAAAAATTTATTTTTCAGAAAGAAATGTCTCTTGAAAAACAAAAAGGGAGAAATAGAAAAAAGATGAATTGTAAGCCAGAGTTTTTTCCCTTTTATTCTCCTGCGATTCCTTTGTATAAGGGTCATAAAAAAAGGGTGGTTAAAATGTTTATTAGAAACTGATCTCAGCTTGAGACTTAAAAAGAACAAAAAGGAATTCAAAAAACCACAAGACTTATTAGTTCGAACCCGAATTTTGAATAAGACAATTGGGAAAGCGAAAAGCAAAAACACAATCAGAAAAGAAAAAAGAGAAAAACCCGACTAAAGGGAAGAATGTTTTATTACGTTCAATTTGAAGGGCCATCTGCATCCCATTGCATTGGGATGATTGTAGTTTGAGCCACAACCTTTGTTGCTTTTTTATCCTCCCAAGGGATTTGATTCAGTTTTACTAAAAATGTTGTCAGAATTTTGAAATAATTTCCCCACAGTTTTTAAAAAGATTTCATTTAGTATATTTGTTGGCTGTTCTAACTTCTCCGTAATATTTTTGACCACAGGTTCAATTTTTTGGGTTACTGTTTCCTTGACTTTACTCACTGACATATTTGTTTTGAATAACTTGCTTTTGAGGATTGTTGGAATAGGCATCTGGCTTCTCCAGTAGTTAAGTGGTTACGGCATTTAAGTTATAATATTTGTCCTTCCTTGATATAATGGGAACATGATTTCGATGTCGCTGAGTGCGAGCTCTGACAATAAACGCATTTTTCGAGGCTTTGACATTATCCATTATGTGTTTCACCACAGATATGACAGATAATTTGAGTACAAATTCTAGTTGGATGCAAGGAGCTGTGACATTTCAGATATTTTCTAGGTTTATCAATGAACTTTTGGACCTTTTGACTTGTAAACTGAATCTTGATAGATTCTGGTAACGCGGCACTAAGTATTGTTACTAGAAAAGGAGAGAAGTCGTATGCCGAGCCTGTTTTAATGAATCTTCTCATTTCAATGGGCTCAATTCATGTGACATAAAAGTCACATGTCTTGAACTTCTGCACATGGCATTTAAGTCTTCATCCGCAACGCTTTCCTCGATGAGTCTGCCATAAAGTCTCCGCCAAGTATGAAGCTGATATTTTTTTGTTTACATTTGTTGTTTTAATTTTTAGTAGTTTCATTCATCTTATAATTTTTAAAAAATGACAGACTGGCAGACTGATGCTTTAATACGAAACACAAGAGTTATTGTCAGAATAAAATGATTTTTTTTTACCTTCCTGTCAACAATTTTGACTTGGGCTGCTGTTGAGTAAGGAATTCGGATTTATAGCAACAATGGCTGTTATCCCCTGTTTCATATATATTGTTACAAGCGGGTGAGAGCCGCGAAAACTCGCCGAAAATGGCGACGTTTGGCGATGGGCTTCGCGCCAGCTTGGTTGGTTTAGCGAAAGGGATAGTCTAGTAGTCGCTCGATCTATCACGGTGTTTTGAGAAGTTTCGCGTGTGTCGGGGATCACGCTTCCTCGGTTATAAGGGGCGAGTGACCAGAGTCAGTTTTTTCCCTCTCGAAAGAGAAGCGTCTCGCTGGGCTAGCGAATTACTTTAGTGGGCTATGTTCACGTTTGCTGTTAACGTTGTATTTTTGAGCTAGTTGCGATTTACTGTTGCTTAGCTATACGATATCTGTTTTGCAGTCTGTTTTTATTGTGCCTAAGGCTTGCATTTACGCTGTAGCGAGTGAGTGAGTGAGTGAATGTGGTGTTTATTGGCTCAAAAACCACTTTTGGTTATACTGAGCCAAACATATGGTGTAATTGGAGTAAATGATATGATACATAAAAACGGTAATTTAAAATCTGAGGTATAAGCAAATGCAAGATTGATTATATGAGAAAATAGTGAGACAATTTAAAAAGTTGAGGAATATAAAATACAAGGTATATGTATATAAATACATCTTATTGTAAATGTTAAAATAGTCAGTTCTGAACTAAATATCAGCTTTTTTTCTTTCGCCGCTTTTTGATAAACTTCGATTTAATAGCAGGATGAAATTTTAGGTTTGCGACTGCTCGATTAGTAGATGATAGCCGTCGATGTTGATCATCTATAAAGTCTTCGTCTATAGATTCTTCTGGATCGTAATCAATATAATCCTCGGATTCTGCTGTATCCTGAGAATCAGGGAGCAAATTATCTGTCAACATTGATTCTGACAATGGATTATATGCAGCTGCCGGTTGCATTGTTTCTAGTAGGCAAGTTTTATTTGGGGCTCTAGGATGCATATGAAAATCTCTACTCTGTGGGTTTGGAGCATTTCCATTAGAATGAATGTTAGTATCCGGCTTGACTTTTTTCTTTTTCGGAGGACGTGTGACGTTGCATATTGTATCGTCAGTAAGTGTTGAAACAGATTTTTTAAGTGATTCATTAGTAATATTTGTGTCTGTCTGTGTAAACTTTTCTACAGTGTCAATAGATTTCTTTTGCTGAACTACATTTGCAAAAGATGGAACAACTGTTGGCTGACACAATTTGCGTGCCTCGGCGTAGGATATGTTCTTCAGTGCTTTCAGTTTTTGAAT
>JAOUZG010052707.1:0-14945 GCA_026289955.1 Argiope argentata
TGGTTTTTTAATGCATGAAAAGCATTGATTCCCAAAATTTCTTGTTCAAATTTCTGAATCGCCATGTGTGTATTATTTGGATTTGAAAATATAATAACGATTAAGATTAAAAAGTGCCCTCATGTTCAAATGATATATGTTTATTACGCCAAGACAATTAAATTTTAAAATATATTACACATTTTGAAAGAGGAAAAAGTAGTAATAACGTTGCAATGTTTAAGACAGCGCATTATTGAAATATTGTGGGATATTTTACATAAGAGCAATTGCGGAGTAGTAGTTAATTAGTTATTTCATTAAACATATTGCATAAAAGCAAACGTTGGGTTACAGTTATTAACTAGTTGTTGCATTAAGCATTTTGCTTAAGAACAATCGTTGATTATCTGGCATATAATCCTGTACCACCTTTATTTATTTTATTTATTATTTTTTATTTATTTTTAAAATGTTGATAAAGTTTGTTTGTGGTGACCCGGACGTGATCACAATGTTTCGTGCTTCTAATAATATTTCTTAAATTATTTAACTTCGAAGTAGATAATCCTCTCGGTATTAACTTATAACTTATATATCACTGATATATCACCTACAAAGACTAAATCATTCCTATATACACCCATTCCATATCTCACTAAGATATATCTCAGATACGGGGTTGAAGTACGACCAAACTCTGTATAACAGTTCTCGCTTCCCAAACAGTATTATAATAGTTTTCCGATGACAGGACGTACCTCCTGAGATAGAGAGATATGACCAAGACAGGCTATAGGGTTTGGTATGTAAGCCATAAATCTCATATTAATGTCATTAATGTAATTCAATTTACGTCAAATGTTCACACAAGGGGAAGAGGTGTGTATATTTTATGATTACAGTAGTTATATTTATTGTGCTATGTACCTTCCCAATCCGTTTCATCTACCCTTTCACTAAATATTTCTCTTTTAATTTGAAACTAAAATGATTAATATTCTATCGAACAAAACAAAATGAATGAATGAATGAATGAATGAATTTAACAAAATGAAAATATGGTCATAAAATATATGAAGTTAATAAATGAAATTTTATAGTACTATTGTTTTGTCTATGTGTGTCTACTGCACCAAATATGCATTATAATACTTGAATTAGAATCTCAACTTGCTGTTTCAATAAAATTTAGATTAAGAGTTTCTAAATTTAAGAGTTTAAATTTAAATGAGTTATTTTTAGTCTTAAAAATTTCAAACTTAATGAGTAGTTCCAAATTTTTATAACTTCAATTATAATTCGTAAATCTGCGCTAATGTTTAGAAAGGCACAAACTATAAAAAGCTTCCATCATTGTATTTTCTTGAAGTGAAAATGTGTCTCTATTAATCACACAACGACAAAAAATACAAGTTTTTAATTAATGTGCAAAAAGTAAGCCTCAATTTCACATAACTAAGTTTTTATCAATGGAAAATACACCAAGAGTTCACAATTTGTTCTAACAATAAAAATTACTTGGATTTTCTCAAGAAAAATTTCACAAAAAATATTATTTCAGTTTCAATTCAAGGAAAATATTTTTATAAAGTATGTCTAAAAGTATTTTTCTAAATTTGTTATAATTGTTGAATATTTTGTAAGGTATCAAAGAAAATTCCATTTTCAGAGTTTTCAATTAACATAAAATTTATTTTGTACCGTGATATTTTCTGAAGTCATCAAGATACAAGAACTATATTTTGTTTAATTTTTAAATGATAATTTTAAAAAAATAGCGTTCTTTTTTGCAAAGCCCCATTACACATATTCTACCTTCTTATTAGAAAAGTTTATAATTCTTATCAAAGTAATTGATTCCCTTCACAAAAAGTTTTTTACTCCAACTTCTGGTAGGATTGTTATATTGAATGCGCAAAATATGAACTATTATTTTATCAAATGAATTTAAAGATATAATTTATTAAACATTTTAAACAAGAATAGTTTTTTTAAATTTTAAAAGTCAAATCTAGTTTCAGTCATATTTAAATCTTTATAAAAGACACCCCTTCTTTAAGAGTGCATATAATTTCTGCTGGTTCCAAAAGTATCATTAGCTTTCATAAATAATTTTACTCTCTTTCTCTGCCTACATATATTCAGAAGTTTTTTTAGTATTTTATTTTATTTCAATTATTATTATTTCTGTAAGTTATTGGAAAAAATTCTCATATTTTTAAACACTTTTTTTCTAATATTTGTATCAAATAATTTCAAAGCGTCCTGGCATTTAATTCTTTTATTCCTTTTCGCGGTTAATTCTAACCTCAGTAAAAGTGATTTTTTTAAAAAGATCTTGGGTCAATATTTGCTGTTTGATAGCACAAAAATGTGAATCATCGGAGGATAAAAATTACATGTTTGCGTTTCCAAGTATCATTCTGTTAAACACCTTTTTTTTCTCTGGAATTTTTTTCTTTGGAATTGATGTTTCTACATTTCCCTTTTATATCTCTGTTTTTTCTTCTTCGTTTACTTAGAAAACATATACTGTCTGAGAAATTTCTACTTTAAAAAAAATCAAATTATGCATTAGAAAACCAAATAATTATCAAACATAAAGAAAGGGGAAAGTTGAAATATAGCTATTAATTTTTTTTTCACTGCAAAAACGTATTCTGTTAAATATCGGAATATTTCTATCTATCTATTTATTTTAATAATATTAACTTCATTTTAAGTAGGTGGTGAATGCATTAAAAAAATCCTTTTTTGCCAAAATATCACATATTTTTTATTCAATATTCTTACTTTCTAAAAGATTTTTTTTTTCATAAAACGTTTGAAATTTACTTCAAAGTTCTTTCCTTCGATAATATTTTATTCTGGAATCTCTTGTGTTATCTAAATATTTTTATATTTACGCAACACACGTTTCAATGCTATGCTGCTTTTTTTAGTTTCTAAAATTTTGATTGAACTGTTTAATGAAAATCCTAATAATTAAACTTTATTAAATACTTTGTTTAAATTTAATATAAGAATTTCTTAATGCACCTTTCAGTTCCTGCACTACTTAAAAACAATCGATTTATACGGAAATATTCTATACTTGTTTTAGCGGTTCACAATGCAATAAAAAATCCATCAGTCAAACTTTAGTTTTTTGGAATTGGATGAAGATACAGTTTAAATCGTATATCTGTAAATCATCAATAAAAAATACATTTCTTAATTTAGATGCAATATTTTAAATAAATAACTTATTAACAATTGCTCCATAATTTTTATTAAAAATAGTATTTTTCAAAAATATTTCTAAAACACTTATAATTTTAGAAACCTGTAATAATTGTTTTAACGCTTCAAAAGGAGAAAAGAAGTTGAACGTTTAATATCATTTATCAGACGAACCCCAGTATCTAGGTATCAGATAGAAATACAGCATAATTTCTTAATGCACCTTTCAGTTCCTGCACTACTTAAAAAACAATCGATTTATTCGGAAATATTCTATACTTGTTTTAGCGGTTCACAATGCAAAAAAAAAATCCATCAGTCAAACTTTAGTTTTTAGGAATTGGATGAAGATACAGTTTAAATCTTATCAATGTAAATCATCAATATAAAATATATTTCTTAATTTAGATGCAATATTTTAAATAAATAACTTATTAACAATTGCTCCATAATTTTTATTAAAAATAGTATTTTTCAAAAATATTTCTAAAACACTTATAATTTTAGAAAACTCTAATAATTGTTTTAACGCTTCAAAATGGGAAAAGAAGTTGAACGTTTAATATTATTTATCAGACGAACCCCAGTATCTAGGTATCAGATAGAAATACTGCATAATTTATAATTCAGTAATTAAGTAATACATTTCTTAAGCTTTTTACATCATAAGTCCTAAATATGTTAACTGAAAATCATTTTAAATAAGTCATAAATATATGTACTGGAAGTCATTTTAAATAAGTCATAAATATGTGAACTGGAAGATTTTTGTTTCATGTATCTTTTTAATGTTAAAAAAATCCTTTTTTAAACACTTTTTTTATTTCACTTGTATAATTCTGTTTCATTGGTGCTTTATAATCTATTTGTACTAGAATTAAAAAATATACCTATTTTACAAAATTCCTTAAAAACTTCATTCCAATTAACCCAAATAATAATGACTTAATTCTAATAATATCAATATAACTTAAAACGGCAAAGAATTTTTTTAAAAAAATTCAAGTGGAATCAAACTTTTGGTGCAAAATATAATTTTCAAAACATTCGCTTACTATCAAATTTACTTTTGATTAAATAACAGCGGCAAAATACAAATAAAAAATATATTTAATTTCGTTGCAAAGCCCAAAAATACAAATCCAACGCTTGAAATTGAAAGAACCGAAATTTTGAAGCACTTTTCAGTCTAGAGCAGGGATTGCAAGTCAAAGGCCAACATGCCATTTATGACACGCTACATAATAATTTGGGCACGCCAAAGATCAAAATGGTTTTAATGAGGCTTCATTTGATAAATTGAATGTGTTCCACGTTGATTCATTGGAAATTGAAGAATGTGAAATGCAGCTGACTGATTTCCAGTCTAATTCAAAATAGATTCAAAAGTTGATTGAAACAAGAAAAAAGTCAGAACTGATTGAAACAGAAAGATTAATAAGTAATATACGTAAAAATGCCAGTGACGAAATTTTGGAAGCATGAAATGTTATTCCAGACACATTTAACTGTTTGAAGAAACTGGCTTATGATATTTTAACCCCATTTTCATCTATCCAATGCATTAGAATCATTATTTTCCTACTGAGTAACATTAATGATTCTTTTGGAAACCGTTTGACTTATGACTCCAATTCAGTATGCATTCTACTAAAAGTAACCTGTTACAATCCTGTATTTCCTGTTACAATCCTAATCTGTAACAACAGAAGTTAGTGTTACTTTAATTTGAATTACAAATATTACTGAAAAATTTACTACCATACATTGCTAAATTTATTTTGATTCATAGTAAATAAAGAGTTTGGATTTGTTGGATATATTATTTTCCCAATGATGCCAAGTCAAAATTATTTTATAACACGTCTATACCTCATTCAACATTTCTTTAGAAAAAAATGGCTCGTTGATCCATTAAGGTTCGTCACTCCTGGTCTAGAATAATATGCATAAGCTCACACTGAAGTTTTGTTCAGATAACATATTCAAAATGTGTACTGGCAACAGGCAATTAAATCGTAATTGACAGTATAAAGCTGATTCAAAGAAAACATTTCCTCGCCATATCAGAATTTAATAAATATAGCTTTTAGTTCCTAGGAAAAGAAAGACAAAAAATTAATTTATGTTTGAAGAATATCGTTTTATAAAGAGAGATTTGATTGAAAAAAAGAGAAATTTTCTTATGATGATTTTTCTGAAAATATAAGAATTTATGTCAGCGAAAGAAAAGCCATTTTAGTTGAAAAGAAAGTTGACGAATGTGCGTATTTGTTCTCACTTATATTTTAGAAAAAAAAATAATGATGCAAATTAAACAGATTTTTTTAGAAATATTAATTTGAATCTTTATTAATTATCTTAATTAGAATGTCTACAACTTTTTTAAATTTAATATTTACCAAATAAACGAAACACAATTTATTTGAATGCGGAGAAGTTTTAAATTTCAGCCTCCATTCGTAACCTATCACTCTTAAACGATAACTTATCCGAGTGCAAATTTTAAAGTCCATTTTAATTGTCTATTCAGTAGATAAAGCAATAGATTTGCTTTATGTATTTTTCCTATAACAAAGTACGATTCAACTGGACTATTGGTGGTTTGGCATCATTTGGCGATATGAAAGAATGCCAACTCACGGATTGAAATATATAAAAATCCTATTGCACAATCTTTTGCTCTGTGAATGACATTTTGCAATGATCCTCGGATTATAAATTAATTGCAGACAACAGAATAAGAAAAATCCGTGTTTTCGATCAGGATTTCGAAACCTACATGAGACACTCTAAGCTCATTTCTGAGAGAGATTTAAGAAAATGTGTTATGGAACTTGTCAATTGCATTACCAGATCCCGTATCTGTTTGACATTGATCCTCTCATCGTGGAACAGCCCACAAGATGGGGTTAAGCTAATCCTACAGATTAACTCTTTCTCTCTTTTCTTTCTGTATAATGGATTACGTGCAATTGATCGATATTTTCCCCCACCGAGCTATTTTCCCCCCTCATTGTGTAGATGAAACTCTCTAGGAGCTCTTATGGTATAATCAAGGACACGTTGGTTTCGTAAACATCAGTAGTATCACTATATTTCTGAATAAATAAATTATACATTAATTCAGTGTCCTGTGCAATCAACAATATTGTATTCAATTAAAAGGTTTCCTCATTTCCATCACTATTGTATTACGAGGGCAAATCAAAAAGTCTTTGCGCCTATTTTTTAAAGCCAAAATACAGCTGTGAATACAAAGCGTACATATACATCCTCAGCAGTGAACGTTTCTTGAACCGTACCATCCGTATCTGCCTTTTGCTCCGATGAGCGGCGCTGCTATCAGTCATTTAAGAAGGCAGTTGTTCTTCAGACGTCCACAGCTTATGAGCAGCAAAGTATTCGTCTTCTATGCAGCAGGGGACAACCCCCCATAGCAATTCACAGGGAAATGCGCCCCACGTACGGGGAAAAGTATCTCTCTTTGAGAAGGGTTCAATGGTGGTATCGTGAGTTTCAAAAAGGTTGTGAAGATTTGCATGAGAATGAGCTTTTACTGGGAGAATCTGGAACACCCACCTTACAGTCCAGATCTTGCATCTTGTGATTTTCATGTTTTCGGTCCACTGAAGAAGTCTCTGGCATGACAGAGATTCAAATGTGACGAAGAAGCCAAGAACGTGGTCCGACAGTGGTTCCACAGGCAGCACGAAGAATTCTACCACATGGGGATCCCTAATTTAGTGCTGCGATGGGACAAATGTCTGAACCGGTGTGGTGACTATGAAGTGAAATAATGTAAGGTATGTAGTTCACTACGTATATTTGTGAATTTCTGTATGTACCTGTTTTTGGCAAATAAAAAATAGCTGCAAAGACTTTTTGATTTGCCATCGTACTTATATCGAACTTTTATCCTTTTACTGATTAACTCCTTGTAAAAATGACGATGCAGCGAATGGGATTCTTAACCCCTTGAACGAATTTATTTAGCTTTCTTATTAGATGACACATCCTATTTTGGTCATTTATTGTTAATTTGATTTTTTTTAATAATGTATGGAGCATTTGGGATATTAAAGCGTTTCGAATTGATTTTTGCCTATTTAAGCACTTAATTCTATGGCTTAATTGCAGATTTGAATCTAAACATTCAGTAATTCGATGCGCGTGTCAGACACGTCATTGTATGCGAAAGGAATGAAACTGAATTTTGAATATTTTGTTTCGACATCACTTCTTTATTTTATACACAAATATAAAAAATATATTTTTTTTCTCTATCATGTTTTTTTGATTCTGAAAATTGTTGTTCTTTAGATAAAATGACCGTCCATCTTATAGAACGAGAGTGAAAAAATTGACAAATTCAATTTCATTCGAAAAATGGAAAATGTCGTATTGTGTCTAATTATTATATTGATTTTGCAGCTGTATTAAATTTGTTTCTGAATTTAAAAAAATAGCAATTTTAAATCGTGAACAGAAAAGAGATTATCGCGTGAGTTGGACTCCAACACTTTAAAATTCTGCAATATACTATTGACAAGTCTATTTTATTTTGATAACCAATTCTACGTATTACGTATTATCAAATGGAATTAATCAATTCTTCTTAAGAAATGGATTGTGTATAGAATCAATCTTTTGACTTGAGGACTTGGAATCCCAAATCTGTGGTAGTCCAGTTCCGAAGCACATTTGAAGCTAGGGCTTGTGATAAAATATTATTGACCCTATCGGTCCTCAACCATTTATCCACAATGGTTGAGGATGAATGGCTTTAACCCGTGACCATTCATCCTCAACCACCCCACGGCCTTGAATAGGCAATCTTTGTACAGCTGTTGTGGTGCCTTCTACCGGCAGCAAAAGTCGCCAGACGCATTAAATACAACATCACCATCATCAACGCAAAGAATCATTCCTCACAAAAATAGAGGATAGTTGTTAACCCCACTAACTAGCTTAGAAGTATGAGTTTTTATGAGCGTATTTCTGCTTAACCCTTCCAGAACGAAGCGATTCGAAATGGGATGTCATCTCGGGTCCAAGCAGTTTTCACAGATAAGCTGATTTTAATAAATAACTCATAAAAAATCATCACTTTTATATAATAATTACAATTTTACAAGTATTGTTTGTTATATACTACTACTTAAAATATAACTTAAATATTATGAAATAATAATGAATATTTATTGATTTAAATGAATTCATTCTTTGATTATTATTATTCATTTTTTGAAAATGAATATTTATATTTTATTAATATAAATATTAATAAAAATGAATGAAATAAGCAACACATATACTCTGTGGTGAATATTCATAAGCCAGATAACATCCTTCGTGCACAAGTAATTTCTTTTGTATAGTGGCTCGTTGTAATTACTTTTGTACTCGGCTACACAACCTAATGTTGCGCGTTTGGCCCTATCGGTCCTCAACCATTAATCCACAATGGTTGAGGATGAATGGCTTCACCCCGTGACCATTCATCCTCAACCGCCCCACGGCCTTGAATAAGCAATCTTTGTACAGCTGTTGTGGTGCCTTCTACCGGCAGTAAAAATCGCCAGGCGCATTAAATACAACATCAACATCATCAACGCAAAGAATCAATCACGCTCTAATACCGTTCGTCTTTCCACCGACTCACTGGTGGGAAGATTATGTGGTGGAAACTTCATAAGCCAGATAACATCCATCGTACACAAGTAATTTCTTTTGTACAGTGGCTATGTTACTCGGATACGATCCCTAATGTTGCGAGTTCGGTCATCGGTCTCGCGCGCTCAATACTATCTGCATCCTTCTTACAAACAAATGTTGTACCTATGAAAACAAAGCTATAAATATAAAAAATGTATAATATTTCCTTCTCAACCTCGAGCTCTTACATTAATGGGAAAAACACAACACAATCAACTATAACGCCGAAATCCCTTTAAATCACACATATATTTCCAGAGAGCCCTTTGTTTAGCCGAATAAATCTATTAAATCTAAAAACTTAGAACAGAAACGAATGCCTGCTAGCATATGAAGTTCATATGATATACAATTAGATTGTTAAATATTTCACTCCTTTCATAAATGGCAGGCAAAACAGAACTAATAAAAAATACAAAATACAGGATGTCCAAAAAATTCCGGTGCTGATGATTTGTGAATTTATTTTACAGAAACAATAGGTTTAAAAGAATTTTTTTATGCCAATGATAAAAAGCACTTTTCACATAACTAAGGAAAAAATACTGAACTTACATTTATAATAAATGCTTAAAATGTCCATCCCTTTCTTGGAGACAAAGCTGAACTCGTTTGCGCATGTTTTTCGAAACGCGTTTTAACATGCTAGGAGTGATTTCTTGTATCCTTTGGGTAATTGCGATTTTCAAATCATCTATTGTTTGAGGATCACCTTCATTAATTTTGTCCTTTAAATACCCCCACAGAAGAAAGACCGGGATGGTCAGATCAGGGGATCGAGGTGGCCAAAGATTTTTTGAGATAGGTCGATCGCCGAAAAAAGCTTTAAGCATGTCCATGGTTTCATTACTCGTATGGAAAAATTTAATATAATTGAAAAAAAATCATGGAAAATGATTTTTTAAATTTGGAGTACGGGAATTTTTTGGACATCCGGTACTACATAAAAAACCGGAAACTGCAAGCAAAAAAAAATCTATTTTCCCTTCTTAAACCGATTAACATTTTATCCTTTCTTGGCTCAGTCATGATATAAATAAAAAATCTCAGAGCTAAAAAAATCATGGCTCTTTAAACGTCCAATTCTCTCGAGTTATAAACAATTGCGTTACGCAGTTGCTTATAATGGAGTTGTTAAATACACTATGTGCCAATGTGTAAATACCCCAGATCAAGTATATAATAATAATGATAAAAGATAAACCTGAAAGCATATATTGAAGGTCAATACTTTGAGATATATTCCAAAGTTTTAAGAGAAATAAACCGCCATCTCGTTTTCTTTAAAAGTTTAAATAAAACTTTCCAAATAAAAATCGCATTGGCAGGATCGTGGGCTTATAGAGGCAGACAGTCTGATAGCGTAATTCGTAAGACTCACGTGATTACGTATGCATGATCAAGGTCCTCAGCGGGTTAAAATAAAGAAGAGATTTGGCCCGTATTTATATATATGTATATATATATGTAATATTTGATATTTTAAGAAAAATGTATAGCGATTAATCATTAAATACTCTAATAATATTTCTGGTTAGAAATATAATTCTACAGAATATTTAATGGAGACTGAAGGCATGACAAATCATTGAAAATTAACATGACTTTCAACATGAATTCTGAATGACAAGAAGAATTTTATTATGAACTAGCCGCCTTTGGCGACCAGTCGGTTCGCCAGTATTAATGCTCGTTAAAGTTTTCATATAATATTTTATGTAGCTGTGTCTCATAACAGGTTTCTCACCAAAATATTTTTAAATCAAACAAATTTTGATAATCATATAATTCATTTATAGTATTATTTTCGTCAGATGTTCTGTTCATCGCACTACTCATCTTTCTCTTTCTATCCGAGCAATGATTGTCCCGGAATTGATATTTTACTTAAATAGTGGAGGGAAAGGTCTAAAATTCTACGTTTTTATAGAATAAGTAGATTCTAATTTAAATAAAGGTTAACACACTAAACAAATAAAGACACAATTGGTTTTCAAAAGATGCAAAAGTTTAAAAACAGCTTGGAAAATGCCGCGCACAAAGGAAATAATGGTGACACACACACAACCTTCTTTTCTTTTCTCTCCTTTTTTTCTTCACTGCTTTTCTTTTTACAAACCTTTTTTTCGCTTTGTTATTTTTTTCTACCCTGCCCAGACTTTATTTTGAGCAGGCTTAGATTACATATTCATTCAGACTATTAATAAAAGCAACTATTTTCTTTCTTTTTTAAACATCCCGTTATCTATAAATGAAACCAACTGACTTCGCGTATTTCTTTCTAAACAAATCATAATTTATTACTTCCTGCTATCTTACTCAATTGGTGCGGGGGAAGGAAATGAAAATTTTTGGCGGGAAAGTAAGAAAAGTGTCGTTTTTTCATTTTTTCTCTCCATAAGAACCATCTTCGTGTCTTAACGAAAATATTAAAATAAAAATTAGCCGAATTGGTCAAGCGGTTCTAGAATTTTGCGCTTAGCAACGCATTTCGAGTTCCATTTTTATTAATATAGATTTGTCGAGAAAAGGAATAGGCTGAAATATTTAGGAACAATTCGATAGTCTCTATTAGAAATGGAATTTCATCGTTTCTTCAGGAAAATTAGATGTCTGTATTTCACGGAATCTATAAAAGCCCGGCTGATTTTATGAATTAGTCAAAGGTTAGTGGAATTTAAGAGATATTAAAATTTTAAGGAAATCTCTCTTTGCAGTTTAAATCTCTTAAAAATTCTTTCTAAAAGTCTTATTCAGTTAAACAATTTTTTTTTACATATTTAGTGCTTGTGAGCTGCTATTTACTGTAAATGCTTTTTTGTATGCATAGTTTCTGCTGTGTTACCTGTGTATAGGGCTTTCTTATAGAAGAAGGGATTACAGGTAATAATTTGGTAAAGGATAACTAAACCATTCATTATCCGTTATCCAAAATTTTCTTCTTTTGTGCTTATAATTTATAGACAGATTGGCCGTATAACAAATTTCAAATTAAATACTCATATATATGAATAAGGTGTTTAAAAGTATACTACTTCATTATAAATAGGTTCATAGTGAAATAAAAATTTAGTTTGTGCAAGAAAACGTTCGGCTTCATCCCTTTATTGTCATGTGAAAACATGATGTGGTTTTCGTTAGGGATTTTGAAAAATTGAAGGCAATGAATCATTGAATCTCGAAATTGCATTGGCAATGAATATAAATTCTTTTCAATATTCATCAACATCTTTTAATCGCATATATTCTTTGATCTGCTCTTACCAGTATTGCATTATTATTATGTATGCTTCTTTAAAAGCAGAAGCGTTCTCAAAAAGTTGGCCTGCTTTTACACCAGTATTTCTTTTCCAAGCCAGTTTAAATTGGTTAATGACTTATATAAGTCAAATAAAGACAAAACTATAATAATCTCAGATGATAACTTGAAATTTGAGATCGTAGATTCCTTTTTTTATTTTTTTTATAGATTTGTTCCAAAAATAAACAAAAATATCGATTTTTTTTTGACGCATCAAATTATAAATCGCCTTGATCTATCTTGCTATCCAATGCACTTCATTATCTGAGAACATATGAGAAAACGATGTAACTATCAATCCAAAAAAAGTGTGCTTAGATAATGGTGTGCAAAGCATGGAATTTATAAAAATGGCATCGGCTTCATATATTTATACAACTAAAATAGATTACCATGCCATCATATCTGAAATTAAACTAATGTAATAGAAATTTAAAGATAAAAAATTTAACACTCTGCTCGTTTGTCGTAACAGCGTCATAACAGGAATCAGAGGCTTCCACTGCCTGATATATAAGCTATCTCATAGAAACATAGACTAATAATCTGTGTGATGCGAAGCTTGTCACTTGCATCCACCTACGCACATATTTCGTTGACATTGATCTTTTTACCATAGCAACAAGGCGCCACATCGCCTTTGCTTAAGATTACCCATCATGCATCCTGCCATTGTGATACTGAGATGGGTTTAAAAATGAAAGAACTAATGTTATGCTTGCAAGTTTTAGGAATCACAGAAAATATCCCATAAAAACAAAAAAAATGTAGATTTTTATTTGAGCTTTTTAAAGCTAAATAAAACTAGAAATTAACCAATTTCGGTTTTATTTAGTCCACTAGCCCTATAAATATCATGAATTGTTAAGGATCTGAATTATTCATTTAGATGTTAACTACTTTTTGTGGATTGCTGGTTCGCGGAAATTTAATTATCACTTAAATTTTCAATTTAATGTGACGTCGTATATAAATTCCTTTTTCAGAAAATCTATAAACTTCATACTTTGACAGCAATATGTGATATTATGGAAGATTTAACCCATCGAGCGTCGGCTTTCTAACGTAAGAATGCTCTTAAAACGGCAGCGGTCAAAATAAAGGTTGAACACAATTTACAAGAGAAGAAATTGTCAGAACGTTCCTAAACCGGCATGGTGTGTTTTGCTTTCCCCCGAGCAGTAACAGCGGGGAGTAATCTACCCCGCTTTTTAACAATCATACCACCCGAAATACGAGGATTGTGTGTCCCAAGGAACAGAGTGACAACTTGAGTCGTAAATCTGTCGAAGCAGGACAATTACCGCGCGGTTTTTCAGATAAGAATTTGGTTTTCGTTCTGAGAACTAAGAGCTTCTCTTTTAATTTGTAATGTTTTCAGAAAATAGAATTTGTTCAAAAATAAATTTAAAAAATCCAGCAATATGATTTTATAAATTTGTGTAAAAAATAGAAAAATTTGTTTAATGAATTATTTAGAGGAATTATCATTCATCAAATTGCATTACGAACATAATACTTTCTTTTTGCCAACACTCAGAGAATGTTACTTAGTTTTCCCCGATATTTAGTTTTAAGCAATTTGCTGGCATATTTGGCATTGGAAATTAAAATAAAAGGATATATATGGTACACTGATTAAAATAGAATATAAAAAAATTTATTAATATTTTTTTAATACTTAATATTAAAAATGCTACGTTCATTTTTGAAAATATATAGCTGTTATCAAAAATTTTAAAATAAAAATGTGGATTTTTTTTTCAGTTTTTTTTAAATAAAACAATCTTTTGTCAATGTATAGCAAGTAAATATTTTAGTAATAATATGTTTATTAAAATATTAATTTGGATATTTTTGACTTATTATCTTATTTTGAAATAATTAAGATGTAAGTTGAGATAATAAGTTTTTAAAGTTAATTTTAATATTGAAATAAGAAAAAATAATAAAGCTTCCATTTTTGAAAATGGCCTATATCGTTTAAAAATTATCATTTCATTCTTATTTTTAGTAGGGGAATATTTTGAATGTCAATTTATTATATCATTCTTAAACTTGTCCCAATTATTTGTAAAAATTACTCACAGTTTGCGCAGTAATATTTTCATAAATCCATGCATTTCTCTGCCAACAAATATTGCTAAAAACCTTTTCTTCATTTAACTTACGCAATGGAATCAAAATTTCAATTGTACCCATTTTATTAAATTGCAACATTATGAATTTTTGTGAAACTTCGTAAATTGTGAAATCTTGTAGATAAAAAGGAGACAGCTGCAAGTATCGACCAATTAAAAATTACCCCTTTCAGAACGTTTCTTCCATGTTCATCGTGTTTGGATAATTTAAAAAAATTTCATTTACAATATTTCTCTGCATGTGAATTTCAAAAGATGGATGCTCACTAAAATAATAATAAAAAACACTTTAGAGTACGCAATCATAACTTCAGCAACGTTTAAAAACCGTGAGTGAAAAATTAGGTTTTTAGTTCATTGAAATAATAAAAATAATTGCTACAAATTTTAGTCCATTAATTAAAACAAACGAAAATTACAGATATTAATGAATCTATAATAGTGTTGCCAGTTTGTGAAGGATGATCAGAGTTTTTCATTTAAGTGATCTTTTCTTCCAGTCGTAAAACTCAGATGGGAGAAAAGTGGCTTAAAAATGGCAATACCAAAATTTGAATACTGTGCTAAATCATAATTTATAT
>JAOUZG010052716.1:24274-36226 GCA_026289955.1 Argiope argentata
TGATCCTCAGGTTTTTAATTTATTTTTAAATACTAGGGATATATTTATATAAGTGACGAAATATTAAACCTTTCTTTCATCTAATAGAATTATTTCTAATCCCGATCTCAAAATTTTATCTTTAATTGACCACCTATTTCGGCATTATAAAGTTAGATTTTTTATTGCATTAGAACCGTTATTTTAAAAGAAAATAAATGCATTTTCTCCTTAATTGTCTTAAAAGCGGTTTCTATTCTCGAGTAATCTTAAATTATGTGATCTTGCTTGTTGTAGTCCAGTAATAAACGCAAGAAGTAATGGATAATGATCACAAAAATAAGCCATTTGAAGAGAATAAAAAAACTTGCCACAATATTGGAGGGACTTTAAAAAAAATAAGGCAAATTTATCATAAATTTTAACTATCTCTGAGAATAATATTGAAATGTACTTTTTGCGAATTCGAAAGAATGTACCATCGGAAAATATGAAATGCTACGTATCGGTTCCTGAAAAATGTATATACAAAGAAAAGTACTGAAGGAACAACTACTGACAATATTCGATGCAACTCTTAAAAAATCAATGCTTAATGACTTTATAAATTGCGTGTTCAGCGAATGAGATGCATATAAATCTCTATAAGGGAGTCCTGTGTATAAAATATAAAAATGTGAATATTTTGAAGCAACTTGTACCATTGACGAAATTATGAGAATATGGCGGAATTGAATAATATAAAATGAAGAATGGAGACTTGAAATTCTTCTTTGTATTCGTGCAATGAAAGGAACAGAAACCATAAGAAATTATGCGATGCATTTATATACACTACTATATTTGGGAGTAAATAATATATGTGTAATGTATTTTAAGAGCTAATGATTCATACATAGTTTTAATCACATTTGGAAGCTTTGAATGTTTTGACTTTTTATTAACTAAGCATCTATTTTTATGGAAATGTTATTTTCATGGCCGATTGATAACTGTTATTGCAAATTATCAATATGTATTGGAGAACTGTTTTCTTTTACGACTGTGTCGTGAGTTTGAGCTTTTCTTGTGTTGTAGTTCATTTTTCAACTGCTCTAGTGAACTATTGTCCTAAAATTTAGATTTTTACAAATTTGAGAAAGGAATTCCGGTGACTTCTACAGTATTTCTATTAAAATCTCAGATCGTAAAAAGTATAGTCCTTTAAACATTGAAGCTGCAAAAAGGTAAAGACAAGTTAATGTTGAGAGAATTTTCTGGAAAATAGCGGCGATTGTATCTACTATAACCAAACAAATCCTCCTTTTATGTCGAGTGCATTAATTCACTTTCATTTGCTGAAAATGGAATTTTACAGAAAAAGGCGAGTTCCCTCATGAGTGCAAATATTGGGATTGTGCTACGATATACTTTATATGCAATAGTTACAAACATCGTGTTCCTGATTTTTACTTCGAAGGATTGCTGCACCTCAAGTTCATGCATGTTCCATCATCGATCAGCATGTTGCCTGGATGTGCAACAATGTTTCTTAAAAGATGGTTTCAAAGTACTAATTGTGGTAGAACCTGGTAAGTTGATGAGTTATGATAGTCATTTCTACTTTAGAAAGATAATGTATGTCTAATTTCACAAACTATGCTAATCCACGTTTGATAATTATAGGATGCAGTATATAGAGCCGGTTTTCAAATTGGTGCAAGTTCTTGGTATAATGCTACGAATAGACTGTAAAAGGACGGACTTTTTGTGGAGTTTTATGGACTATATTCTTACTCTCTATGGGTAGAATGGCCACCCAGAGTTACAAATGTTTTAGATTGTATATTTCTTTATGACCATGATAATTGTCTTCACGGTTCGATTCCCCTGAAATCCACATCAGTATCCTGTATAAGTGGAAAATGTTTGTAGGGAGTATTTCAAAGTACCAATAGTAAGAGTGGAGTAATTTGCCGAAATATTTTAAAGGTATTCAGCTATTTTCTTTTTTAAATACATTATATGCCTAACTTTATGTCCATTTACTTTTACTGATAACAAACAATTGTATATGAATCAAGCTAATTTTCTCATTGATGCATGCTTCTTACACCATGTTCTTACCTTTCATGTGTAGGACGAATGATTTCGAAGTTCATAATCATCTTCGATTTTAAAGAAACTAGACTGGATGTTGGGAGATGTTTCAAGGATGGCCCGAAACCACCGTTTAGTTAGAGGTGGTAAGTTGCCAAGTTAGAGCAGCACAGCACCCACATATTACTTGTTTGAATAGATATTTTATCCCAATTTTTTAAAAATATTAAAATGTTTAATTCGCCTTCATTTTTTAATTTTAGAATGCCATATTTGAAGCTAGTCTTCTCATTGGTTGAATTTTCTAGGATAAAGGTACGGATTTCTTCACTCTGCATATTTCTTGGACCATGGTCTTCGTGAAAAAAATGAATGCTTTTCAAGACTTCGATTCATCTCGGATCAACCTCGGCTTGAATGAATACAAAAATATTTCTTCTAGAGAATTTTGGGAAAATAGTACTATACAGCAAAATAAGTCGTCACATATGTTGAGGGTATTAATTCATTTTCATTTGCTGATAATAGAATAGGATTTTATAAAGGAAGTTGATTCCTTCATTAGTGCAAATTTCTGGATTCTGCTATGATATTCTTTCTTCTGAATAATTGTTAAAAGCAAGTCTTAATCTCAAATGATTGCTGCACCTTCAGTTCGTGCATATTCCATCTTCGATCGGCATATTGCCTGGATTGGCAGCAATATTCTTGGAGGATGGCTTCAAAGTACTAATTGTAAGAACCTGGTAAGTTGACGAAATATGATAATAACAAGTTATATTTTAGAAAGATAATATATGTCCAATTTAACACATACTATGCTAATCTTCATTTGTTAAATTACAGGATGCTGTATATAAAGCTGGTTTTTTCCATTGGTGCAAGTTCTTGGTATAATGCTACGAGTCAAGTATTAAATGAAGGACCTTTTGTGTAGTTTCATGGACTATATTCTTACTCTCTTTGTGTAGAATGGCCACCCAGAGTTACAAATGTTTTAGATCGCATATTTCTTCATGCGTATAATTTTCTATACGGTTCGATTCCCCTGCGATCCACATCAGTATCCTGTGTGAGTGGAAAAGGTTTGCAGGGAGTATTTCAAAGTACCAGTAGTAACAGTCGAGTAATTAGCTGAATTTTGGTAAAGGTATTCAAATATTTTCTTTTTAAAATGTATTGTATGCCTAATTTGAAACTTAATATCTCCATTCACTTTTACCAATAATAGAATATTGTATATGAATCAAGATAGTGTTCTCATTGATGCAAGTTTCTAACACCATGTTCTTACCTTTCAATTGTAGGACAAATGATTTCTCAGTTCATATATAATCTACGATAAAAGAATTGTACCCTATGTTGCGAAATGTTTCAAAAATGACCCGATAGCACCGTTTAGTTAGGGATGGTAAGTTGATAATTTATAAAAGTGCAGTACCCAAATATTTCTTGTTTTAATTGATATTGTATCCCAATTTTTTAAAATATTAAAATATCTAATTCGCTTTCATTTTCTAAGGTTTGAATGCTGTATTTGAATCTTGTTTTCTCATTGGTGGAAGTTTCTGGGATAAAGGTAAGGATTTCTTCACTCTGCATGTTTCTTGGACCATGATCTTCGGGGAGAAAAAATGAATGATTTTCAAGACTTCGATTCAACTCGGATCAACATCGTCTTCAACGAATACAAGAATATTTTTTCCAGGATGTCCTCAAACTAACAGTTTTTAGATTCTGGTAAGTTTCTCAATTAGGATATAGTACTTAAAAACATTCCCTTTTGGAATTGGAATGTCCAATTTGATACATTAATATAATTAATGGATTTTATTTTGTGATGTAAATTAATCCGTTTGCAAGGAACAGATACTCGAAAAGCAATTGAGTCTTTATAGTATAAGTTAAATAAAATTTCTTTGTAATGGTGAGAATGATAATTTTGCTGAATTTAACTTCCCTTTCTAATACTAATATCAACATCTGGAGGTAATTTTTCTTAGTTGAAGAAAGTTATGTGTAATCAAGCTGCATCAAACTGAAATTTCAAACAAATTATATTTACTGCTTAACCTTAGAATCGTTGACATAAATCTTGAATATCTTCTCTTTTTCTTATATTATTTCTTATCTCTCTTTTGTACATAATAGACGTATTCTAATCTGATCTGCTAAAATTGACTTTTCTTTTTTCAGAATTCTTGCTACGATGTTGAGAATTCAGGTTGAATTCTTTTTTGAAAAGAACCAGGAATATATAATTTTCAACGATTATCTAAATGGAATTTCGGACTTCGAGGTATGATGTGGTAAATCTGTCTACCTGTTGGTAATTCGTCTGCTGCAATATTTTGTTGCTTGTACTGTTCCATCAACGGCATTGCGTCAGGCAAATATTCTTATCTTATTAGAAAATTTGTGAATTAGTCTTTATGCTGTTGCAATGTTTTGAAATAATGATTTGTAAAACTAATTAAAATTGTTTTTAAATCTTTAGCTATATAACCAAATTGACTCTATTTGCTCTAATTTTACGATAAGCCTTTCAATTTATCTGAAGTGCTTAGTGCATAATTGGTTAAATGTTAAACATTGAGCCATTCTCTGATGAAATTTACCTTTGAATTTTTACGAATAAAAATTTCATTGAGCACTTGGATCTAAAGTTCCATGTAACCTTGCTAATTTACGAACCTTTTATTTTTAACATTTTATTGTCAAAGATTTCCAAATATGTGACTCAATATCGAATAAATATTTTCATTCTTGCATTTAACTGCAATTTTTACGTGTGTTAAGAGCACCCATTTAATATTATGACCTAAAATAAAATGTATGTCCAAACTGGAGAAAATATTGTTGTAAAATTTCAGTGAGAACTCGGGCTAGAGTCAAAATTGAAATTACGAAAACTTTGTTTAAATTAGATTCTCAACTTGGGGAACTAGACAGTTTTCTATATGGTTACGAGATTATTCAAACCTTGTTGTATAATAAACATTTTTCCGTATAAATTAGAAAGATTTTGTTTCAAATATTTAGTTGTACTTATGTTGACAATCGAATTACTACTAAAAATTAAATTTTTACCTGCTGTAATTTGTATATTCAGTGATTTATGGATTTCAAATTTTTCCTTAGTTATTTGAAATTTTGTAAATTATTTTTTCTGAAAATGTCATTTAATGAATATTTAATGAAAAAGTTCTGAATAACAATTGTTGTGAAATGATTTAATGTTTTTTCTCATTTGAAGATTTTAAAATACAATAATTATATTGAAAATGTTTTTCTATTTATTTTTCTGTAATTGAAATACTCAAAGTTTTAGATAAAAAATAATATATAATTCATGAAGTTGCCTACTATAAATTGTTTAGATTTAGCTATATACTTAATTTAAATGTAATTCGATTTAATTCAAATATACAACATATATATATGTGTCAAATCACATATGAAAAATGTTTAGTACTGTAAATTATCTAAATTTTTGTTAAAACCTGTCTAAATGTGAATTCCTTAAAATTTATTTACTTTAAAGATCTGAAATGCTTTGTATGATTGGAATATTTAAAGGAATTTTAGCTATACTTTGTAATATCACTCTTCAAATCTTCATTATATAATTATAACTTCTGTAAATTGTATTTTATTGTTTGTGCCAGCTGCTAAAATGTTCAATTATAAATATCTAAAATTAATTTCTCGCTAATTTTAACTTAAAAATTAATAAATATTTTAAACTCTGAATGTTTAATATTGCTCTACTTAATCATTAATAAATCTTTAATCTTATATATTCATTTTTATAAAAATTAGGTAATTTTAAATTTAAAAGTTAAGGTTTTTGACTTTCGGGGAAAGGATGACCGATTGACTCGGCCGGCCAATCAATCGGGAATCCGAATTTTAAATTGCATTTGATCGCCATGTCTGATCAACATGGGGATTAATATGTTAAGAAAAAAACGTTATATAATTAAAGTTAAGATTTTGTAAGGATTTAAAAATAAAACTGTGAATTGATGCGAGTATACTTAATTTTCATAATTTTACCTGTAAAATTTAACGAGTTTTAGTCCTTAATTGATTCAATTTCACCGAATAATTTTGTGTAACATGGGCAATGTTGTTATAGTATTACATATAACTGCGTTAGTAATTTCTTCGCACTTTTAGTACTTATATTGTTATAACATAGTAAATGTTTTAAGTAGGCCATAAAAACTGCCTTAAAATTGTTAGATTGTGGTAACATTTTATGAATTTTTAAACCAATTGTTTCTATATAGTTTTTTATTATTGATGTTATAAGTATTATGTAAATAATTTTCATTTTGTATTATCTGTTTTGTAATAAACTTAATTATTTTCACATTCTTCGTTCTTATTTGTTGATGTGCAATGCCATAATTCAGAGAAATGTGTGCAATTCTAAAAGGAAAATTGACTGGATTTTTAAAATATATAAATGTTTATATAAATGGAAATTTTGCATCTTAAGATATATATTGACATTTTCTAATTATCAAAGTTCTTGCACCTAAAATTTTGTTTGTATTTTTAATGCAAAAGGTTTTACATTGTAGACTAATACAGCTATTAAAATTTCTAGTTTATTTTGAATTTAGTAAATGTTGAAGAAAGTTCCAAAATTAGTTTCAATTTTATTGAATTTTTTTTGTTCTAAAACTTTAAAGACATTATTGGGCATAAAGGAATTTTGAACCATTTTAATGCAACAACAAAAGTAGTTTCCGTAATACTAATTTTCTAGCATTTCCCGCTCCTAAAAGCAATTTTGAAAAAATATTAAAATGCAGTTAAATAGTAATTTCAATTCCTTTTCACTCCACTCCACTCTGTAGACAGAGTGTAAATGATCCGTGTTAATATCTCATTTTTCCAGAACAATTAAAATCATTTAATATTTGATTATCATCTTCCTAATTAAATATAAATTTTTTTACGCTTTAAAGCGCTTTTTTTTCTAGTGATATAAAATATTTTAAGTTGTATTCAACTTCAGAAAGCTGATTTATTTAGCTTATAAGATAAAATTTATTAATTCACTTAATAAATCATTTGTACTTCATTTTGTAAGAGAAAAAGCTGAAGCATTGAAGTTTTTGTCTTGCTGAAAAAATTGGCAGAATTGGTCTACCAGTATAACATCAAAAATTTCTGAATTTGGTGGCAAGGCTACTTTCTATTGCCATAGTAAGGGTTACTAGGATTTTAAGTTTGTATTCTTCAAAGCAGGACTTAAGTATGAATTATTCAATGGGGGCATTCAAGGGCAGTGATGTAGATTGTTTATAAAATGCTGTCTTATTCTGATATTTCAAATGAAAGAATTTTAAGGCGTTTTAAATCGTTTTTATAATTTGCACAATGGATCGCTAGTGATCGACGATACCAAATTTGCCAATGAAAAATTCTATAGCCTTCTACAAAAGAGAAATTCAAAGCTATTATATTCTTCCGTAATAAAGGCGGTGAGGAAACCTTCAAAAATTAAGAATTTCGAAAGCCGAAATTTTTACTGAAATAAAACTTGTTAAGTTTCAATTTTGACCTCCCATTAACTGTCGATAGTTAGAGGGAAGGAGTAATTTATTCCTTGAAAACTGGAAATAGTTAAATTTTCAGAATCTAAATTCTGAGAAACCTGGGTAAGCCAAATAACCCTACAACTGATATTGTATTGTTTAGAATAATGTAAAAATTTCTTATACAATACAGTATTTTTGTTTATCTTTAGTAATATTTTTGAATTTACTTATTTTTTCGAAAAGAAAGTGTTTCAGACAGCGCTCTGAACATTTTCAGCGTGATAGATGGTAGAAAGAATCTAAGAAAAATTGATTTTATATACAAAAAGTTATTAAAAGACGTTTTGTGTATAAAATTACGTTTGTTCAGGAAAGATATCTATATAGATGAACTTAAAAAGAAAACCCTCATTTAAATGTAATATTGGGACTTCTCGAGTTGTTTTTCTGAGGTGCACGAAATATATATATATATATATACAAGAATTGATCATTTAGAGATATAAAATTGAGATTTTGTTATGGGCATAATGATTTACATCTGCAGTTTCGCAACCAATTATGACGGAACAAAACGGGGGAACGGACTCGGTGTCATCCTCTTCCTTTAGTGATAGCTGACAATTTTCCGATCCCTTCAAAAACAGTGCACTGAGAAAAGTTTTACTTGATTAATAATTTTTCGCAAATAAATGTAAGAATTTAGCTTTAGTAGGAGTTAATGTATTTATTTATTTATTTTGTCATACTTTTCGTCAATGAGACAGCAAAGAGTTTGATCAATTGATGCATTCCATCATAGATAGCTTATAGCTGAAACGTTTCGTAAAAAAAAAAACTCGACTGCTTATATTAACTGTAACTTTACAAAGATTCATGGAGGAGAAAATTAGGAGTTGAAGTAAAAAGAAATCTGATGTAGAGATAGGAATTCCAAATACTGATAAAGAGCAGTGTGCTATGAATCCTGTTCTAAGAAATGGCTTTCCAAAGATGAAAGAAAAGGACTAACCATCTGTAAAAATCGATGCAAAACTAAAGATGTATGTAAAAAGGATAAGAAAGAGCTCAAAAATGACTAAAATAAAGAGCGAGAGAAAGTTTTCATAGTCAAAACAGAAAGTAACTCTTTCATAAATAAAACTTTAGAAATCTATATTTTCAATGCTAAATGTGATACTTTTTTGAATAGGTAAGTATAAAATATTTGCGATATTGCTACTTTCAAGTTGAAATAATTACGTGTTTATAGGTAAGCTTCAGTGGAATTAGCATCTCAATTGTATTTATTCTTGATACCGGTCTCACAGACATACAAACAAGGATAAAATGTTTAAAAAAAAGCGTTGTTATCACTAAAACATTTTATCTCTAAATTTAGATTGCCTTTTGGTCCTGATTTGAATCTGAAAATTTTAATTTCTTTATCAAATTTAGATATATATCTGATTTTGCAAATATCTTTGAAGTAACAAAAATAGTAACAAAATAAAATAGCTGATAGAAGAATGAAATTTGTTTAGCTGTGTTTCCACGAAAATCTGTAGATTTGAATCAAATTTCTGATCATCCATTCACACTCGGCCCAATTATAGGAAAAAACGAGGACGCGAATAACGAGAAAAAACGAGGACGCAATAGGAATGAATGTTATAAATTTACATCCACCAAATTCGTAGACTTATTTTACATTTTGAACATTATTTGAAAAGAGCAGGAAATCTGTTTGTTTGATTGTCGGCATGAACGTGAAAAGTAAATTTAAATACAGTTTTGCATGTGATGTTTACATCAAATAATAGATTTCTATGAAACTTTTAACACAGTTGATCAGAGTGAATTCTAAATTACATTCTGCATCCTTTTTATCATATATGTAAAGCAGACGAGAAACTCTTCATAATCTAGGAAATTGAAGTCGAAGGGAGGAACTTCTATAGCTTATTTCTGCATTCGACACATAAGTTTATTGAGGTCTAAAGGAAAAGTTTTATAAAAATCAAATGCAAAAAAAGCGTTGTTTTTCTAAGAGAATTATTATTATGATATTTTCTTATACTCTACCACAAACTTCTATTATCGAGCAAATCGATTAAATCATAAAATTATGTGTTTCTTATTGGGAATTAAATGATTTAGAATTCTAATATAAAACTATAAATTAGGATGGGAAGTCTCAGTTTCCTTTTATTGAAGTGATTATAGCAAGAAAAGGGAGAATTTTTGGAAAATAAGTCTTCACGGCACTAAAACAATATAATGTAACATTTATCAATTCTTTATTTCAGCCGTCAGGATCGAATTCGGGAAGCATTTGGATTCATTTTCATTAACAAATCGATTCTCATTTGTTTTTAAGGCAGTCATTTCTTACAGTTTAGAGGGGAGACATTTTTGCATATTAAACGGGGAAAGATTAGTTTCAATCTTCTTAACATGAAAGATTTATATTGCAATAAAATTTTGAATTGTTTTCTGTTTCTAGAATTTCTTTTATCCTTACTGGAATCAATATACATTTCTTATGATTGGCCTCGGAATAGGAAAAAAATGCATATCTGAACTGATATCATCTGAGCCTCTTTTCTGTCTTTTCTTTCATATTTTTTAGATCCTTTTTTATTTAGAAGGAGAAGATTTTATACATTAAAACTTCAAAGTGAAATTCTATTATTATGGTGGTAGAAAAAAATTTTCTTAGCTTTCAAGTTTTCAGCTTCAAAATTCACGGACTGGAAATGGCGGAATTATCGCTTTTGAAGCTCCAATTTTTCGCTTATTTTATATTAATATTCCATTAAATATTCCAAGTATTATATATAAAATTTTTCCATTTTTTTAGATGGCAAAAAGTGTTTGATATAGAAAAATTTTGAGAAGAAAATTCCTTATCCATAGTTTTCTAAATTTTTACGCAGAGCACTTGTGATTGTTTAAAACCAGTTTAAACTGGTTTTTCACGGAAAAAATCTCTACCGTAGAAAAAAATTTACGAACTCGTTTCATTTTGAGATGCAAAAAAATCATCGCGTATCTGACTTTTGGTGATTATGAAATATGAGTTTTGTGAAAACAGGACATTTTTCTGATGGATTAATGTAAAGTGACTTAGAAAATAATGTTTCCACAATACACCTTAAAATTAAATTTTTTTAAATAAAATCTAATATTTTTTATTTAGGAAAAATTTATATCTCCTTTTCATAATATTTTCAATATATTTTGTGATGACTTGGAGTTCGTATAATGTTCGCTATTTATGGTAATTCCCGATAGTCTCCGAATGCAATTAAAAAATAACAGATTTGAGTTTTTTTCTCAACTTGATTTTTGGAAATAAAATTCCGAAACGCTTGAATTTCAGATTTTATATGAAACATTAGAATTCCCCAAACAATGTAAACATCCAAAATCATGTTTGTCTCATTAATATTTGAATGTTGAATATACATGTGACCAGAGAACTACAGAAGAAAAGAAAAATTGATTTATTTTTAGCTTAATTAAAATAATTTAAAAAGGATGCAAAGCATCTAAAGTGTAATTTCAACTATTAAAAATTAAAGTGTGTTCATTTATATGATACGACAGTTGAAAAGCTCGTTTCTATAATTTAATAAATTTTCTGAAGAGATTTATATACATATTATTTTACCATATTTCTTTTTTTTACAAAAAAAAGCAAATATTCAACAATACGTGAGATTCATTGTCTTACGTTTCAACAGGTTTTATTACTTTATTTTCCCAAATTTAATTCCCCTTCCCCAGTATTTTCCAAATACTGAGTATATTTTATAAAAAGGATATTATTAGTTAAAAGTACAATATATTTCATTATAGTTGGGGAACTATTTTTTGCTAGCTGACTGACGAAGTAAATGTTAAGGACCTTAATATGAAACAATAAAATTTGAAAAATAAAATTTCCGTAAGAAGAGTAATTGAATAACAAAAAAGTGTTGAAATCAAAAATATTAATGTAACAGTAATGCAGGTTTAAAGATATTCATAAATTTATTATAAGATAGTTATTAAATCTTGAAAATAATAAAAAATGTCTTAATGTTTAAATTAAACCAATGATACTTTTTAAAAAACATAGAAATAATATTCAAATCTAATATTCAACCTTAAGAAACCTTTAATGCAATATAATGCTATAAGCTGAAAATGCATTTATTCTCATGTTATTTTAGTAAAATACTGTAAAATATTTCTTAATCTTAGAACACGATTATTGTTACCATTGATTAACGTTTTTAAGTTTAGAGGAAATTGTTACAGAAAATAAAAATTTTATAGAAAAAATAAAGAATGCCATTTATTGGATTTT
>JAOUZG010052717.1:0-12145 GCA_026289955.1 Argiope argentata
CGGGACTGCCAGAACACGAGAAAGACGCGCTACCTCTGTGCCAGAAAATCGGCTAATGAGGTCATATCTCTTAGCAACTCAATACATAAAAAATTTTACTCGAATATCTATTCTCTAACTGCACGTTGCCTTTGACGATACTATTGTTTTATTTCCATATTCCACCTTTTGCCAGGATTCTGGCAAAAGGGTAGCCAGTCTTCCCTGTGCTATGGGCTTCCCGGGTTCGATTCTCGGTTCAGACATGGTTGTTCTATCTGTAAGGAGTATGAATGTGCCCCCCTGTAAAAAGGGGCTGTGCAAGCGACTGTGATGAGTGAGTAACTAAGTCGTACTTTTAGCCCTAGTTGGCACTATTATAAAACAAGAGATACTTTTTTCGATTCCTCGGTGGAAGCTTGTCCCTAGCAAGTGTCACTAATAACAACAACAGAACAACCAGACTTTCTCTGAATGCATTTTATCAAATTTCGATAAAATGCATTCAGAGAAAGAATATATTCAGGTTTGAAAGTATAGATGTTTGAATTTTCTGTGAAATCCCAATACTAAATTTAATCTGTCTAGTTTGAAGTGTTTTTGTGTTATTGTATTCATAGGCAGACAGTCATAATTCCAAAAATTCGTATACGAAAAAGTAAATGTCATGAAAATTTGATCCTGAGTTTGATTCTAATACTCTCCACGGTTTTGCGTTAGGACGGATTTAATTCATCAAAATAGGGGTGGAAGTGAAAATAAAAGGAGGGGATCTTTATACTTAACAATAAAATAAACTTGGATTACTCACAAATTGAATTAAGATAATACAGATAGAAACAACATGAATTTCGCATACACGTGAAAAAAATTCAGCAATTTTTTTTAATAGAACGAAATTCAGAGGCAAAGAATGATGAAAAAATGAGCTCATCCTTCTGCCTCTCTCCCCTTAATGGGATGGAATCGCCGAATAGTGGTCGTCTCAAAATACTGAAACAAACAGTGCATAGCTTATCAGTAAATGAGTTAAAGAGGCAATTATTTGAAAAACAAAAAAAAAACGTTTATGTTATTTAATATCTTATATAATCTTTAATTTTTTACGGTAATTAAACTAATATTAACTGTGTGAAATTTGGCATGCAATGAGATTAAATTAATTCACACCTAAAGAGGTTAAATTTCCCTAATCCGAACCCTATTTTCTGTTGTTAAACGTTCTCTTCGGGAATTGCCGCCTTCCAAAATCATATCAGAGCCAAACGATTTGCATATAAAATGCCAGTTCGCCGCTGAAACCGAAATATTAAGCAGCTGTTCTTTAGATAAAATTACGTCATACCCGTAGCTCTGTCGTTATAAACAGTTGTTTATTCTCCTGTTGGGGGGGGGAGGGGTTAGAAAAAAACAAAACAATACTTCGAATCGCCCACATCTTCACATAAAGCTTGATTTATTTTCCCCAGGAATGCGATTTAACAAAATGAGTTAAGGGACACGTGACACTCAAGTTCAGAGAAATTCCGCTGAACTCTTTGGCTTCCTTGGCGTCAAAAACCGAGCAAATGGCTTTCGCTCGCCGCAATTATAAATGTTACGCCTCCCGCTTCTTAATTTAATATCCGCTCTTTTGGCTTGGAAACACAATGGGTGTTTACGTTGATGCCGCTAAAATGTTCGCTTTTTTGAGGAATTTATTAATATATTATTCGGCTAATCCGACCGCTGCGTAACCGATCTCTCTGTAATAGCGCTGTTAGTAACCTAAGTGATTCCCTCATCCGGTATTTTTGTTTTCTTAATGGTTGTAATATGGCCTAAGATAAAACTTGCTTAATCCTTAGGTTGTGTGGCGTATGTTTTTATAATATATCAAAATTATGATTTGAAATTTTTCTGAATTGTTAAAATTCATAATCTTTCCAGTTTTGTATTTCTTTTTTTTTTACATTAATTAATTTTTTTTTACATTATTGTGTTGAAGCTAATTCTCTTTTTTTTAAATATTCGAATAGGTTAAAAACATAAAGTTGGATTAAAATTCGTTTTATTTTTAACCTTTTGTGGTCCGATGTCGAGTGTGATTCGACATTTCAAGACTGTGCATCATTTCGACGTTTTATTTATTTATTTTTCAAATATAATTGTTAAAAACGCTTACATAATGGTTAAGAGATGTAGATTAATTTTTCAAAGAAATTCGATTTAAAAGAATTATGAATTTTTATTTTCCATGGCATATTTATTTTTCTTCTTTACAAAGAGATGTGAAGCGTGTTTACATGCATTTTTTTATATTATTATTATCATGTGAGAACATGATGTTGTTTATGGGATGAGATTTTTGGCGTCAATAAAAATCCGTTGGCGGAAAATAAAACAAAATTTCGTGGGCGAAAAATAAGAGTTTTATTATCTGCACGGGCATCTCAAAGAATAATCAGCTTTTAATAACACGTTGCCATTGCATTTACAAAAGCTCTAATAAAAAAAATAAGTTAATGACTACAGCAAATAAAGCCTAGAAAAATGTCATTTTGAGCAGGTAATTATATGAAATGAAATAAATAGGAAATGTGATATTTTTTAAACAATAAACGCGAGACAAAGTTTTTTGTGATCTTTTGCAATACTAAAGTGACTCATTTAATGAAACCATTAAAAGGAATAAAAATATAATTTGACTTGCACGAGTATGTGGTACTTGGCCGTTCACGAAATTATCTTCTGACATGATACATTGAAATATCCATAGCAGATTTAATTTTATTTTATATTTATTATTTTATATTAACTCTATTTTGCCGTAAAACCTAAAATTCAATAAACAGGCTATCAAACTACTGGACAAAAGGTATCAGTTTAATGTCGTTAATCCATTGCATCTTTTAAACTCGACTCATTGGATGTTTTTCAACATAAATTCTTTCAACTCGCTTGATTTCTGTCAAATAAAATAGGCAGTGTTTAGACCATTCGGAAAAGTTTAATCCTATTTTTTTATAAAAGTTAATAAAGTACTCTATTTCCTATGACCGATACTGTATGGAGTTTCGATAAATATAATATTTCAAAGGTAAATTTTTTCCACCCATAGTTAGACAAATAAGTTTCCATCGATTTTTTTTCTTATACATCTACTCATCCAAAGCTTGCGTTTTTCAAAACAAATGGATATAAATAAAAAACTCCTTTTTTACTGTTTTGAAATCTGATATATTCATTCTTTTTTCAGCTGCGGGAATTTCGCAAATATCCATAAACAATCTACATCTGTCACTCACACTCACAATGCTTTGAAAAATAAAAAATTACGAACGCATCTAAAAGAGCAAAATGTCAGAGAATTATTTAAATAAAATACGCAACCTTGAGCCATTTGGCGATACCTAAATGTGAATGAATTTGATTTCATTTCGTAATTTAAGTTCCTATTTTGAAACCAGCGAAGATGCTTTCCTCTTGACTCTATCATACTCTTACACAATTTGATAAATTTTCTGTTATTATAATGAAGTTAATGTTAATTTACACTACTATTATAAATGCGGAAGTTTAAATGGATGGATGATGGGGTTCAATCACGCCAGAACGGCTGAACGAAATTGGATGAGATTTAGCACAGAGATAGATTATAGTCTAGAATATAACATAGATTACTATTTATTCCGGTTAATTGAGCGTTTAATTTTTTATTAATTAAAAAATAATTTCTCACTAAAGATATTCATTTTCCAGTAAGTTCAACTTAACAGGTTTTCGACCTGTTATTTCAAACGATTCTGTTTATTTTCTTAGTGTTTTGATGCGTTTAAAATTAAACGTTGTTAATGAATCGATCTTTCGGATTCATTCTGAAGTACTTTAGAATTAAAATAAAGGTACTTTTCCGTTAGCCGAGCGCAAGCGAAAAGTCGCCAAAGAAATTTGCCGGAATTTTACGTCATTTGGCAATTTTTCGCTTTAAAATCACTGTAAAAAAATTTGAAGTCATTCTACATTTGGCTATTTTTCGCTTTAAAACCGCTGTAAGAAATTTGATGGAATTCTACATTATTTGGCTATTTTTCGCTTTAAAATCGCTGTAAGAAATTTGATGGAATTCTACAATATTTGGCTATTTCTCGCTTTAAAATCGATGTAAGAAATTTCATGGAATTCAACATTATTTGGCTATTTTTCACTTGCAATTGTCTAATTAAAAAAATATGAAAATAAAATATAGTAAAGGAAATTAAAAATTTCTGATCCGTACTACCCCAACTGGCGTGGAAAATTCACGGAATTGCGTTGCTCCAATTGGCGCTAATTGGCATGCATAGTGTATTCTTGACTTGATTTTGCTTTCGCCAGACTAATCAAGCAAAACGATTTTGAATAATTGGTTTGCTGTTTTGTTATATTTCCGACCCATGCTGTAAATAAATTGTTTTTATGTTTGTTGTGTGGGCTAAACTTTAATATACAACAATTTGGGGCTTTGCAAGGTTTATAATTTTTTGGAAGCGTTTTGTGTGGTTTTACTTAGCCGTCATTTTTTTTTATGTTATTGTAGTCCATTTTCTTTGATTTTTCCTTGTTGTACGTATTCCTTTCATATACTTTCCTTATTTTCGTATAAATTATTTTGCGAGAATTCCATTTTTCCGCAATAATTGATTTTTTTTGCTATATATTTGTTAATTTTCCGTAGCGTTCATCGAAACCTTACGCTTGGAGACGTTATTGTTGCCGTTCGCGCTACATTCGGCCTATTGGCTAAAATTTGGCGACAAAGTATTGTTTTGGCGAAAATTATTTTCATCAGCACCATAATGATACGGTTTGATGACATTTTACATTGGGATGAGACCATCAGTTCTCATACATACACATCAAAATTTCCTCTCTTACGAAGTCGCAGGTAAAGGCTAGTATAATATAATGTTAAGTTTATATAGTTAATTTTTTAATACAATGTATTTTTTCTGAATATTATGAAGCGAATTGAGTTTGAAGTAAAAGTAATTTTTTCTTGTAATTTTGTTCAAAATACTTGAACTTGGTAAGCGTACATAATTTTGGCGATTGGTACATAATTCTGGTGTTTAATTTCGGTGATAGGTGTCTAATCTTGGTGAAGGACTATAAAACAAATTTCATTCATCTAAAATATTCACTTTTTCGATTGCTGTGCTCTCACACTCAAAGTAACAAAACAAACATAAACATAATGCTTATATAGCTATCTTTTAATACATATTACGGAATTTAATACATATATACGATGGTATAGAGTAGGGGTTCTCAAAAGATGGGTCGCGGGATATGTCCAGGGGGGTCGCGAGACGTGGAAGAAAAGTTAAAGAAAATTAATTTATTGCTGTAGTTTTCATTAAAAAAAGATTACACATAAAGCTTTTAATACACACACAAGTTGGTTTTTGTGTTCGATTAGTTAATGGGATACATGAGCTTGTTTGGAATTAACCCATTTTTTTAATGTCTGGAATAAACTTTATAACACACAAAACAATGTCATTTTCCAGCGTCAAACGATTTCTTGATTTTGTTTTTCAATTCATCAATACGGAGAATCCTTGTTCACAGTTGTAAATATGAAGAAAATGGCATCAAAGTTTTTAAACCTGTTGTGGACAGTTCTGGGTATTCCTTTTTAATACGTATCCAAAATGTGTCGATATAAGCTATGTTAAAAGTTACTTCAGCTGACTGATCCCTTGAAATCTCTATCAGTTGATCACGATGAAGGGCACTCAGCTCAGCTTTTGTTACGGCTTGCTCACTGAACGGATTGACTATCCACACAACCCCACTCTTATTCTTAACTGGAATGTAATCTCTGAACTGTTCAATCAAAGTTTTGAGACGAGATGATACTAGTAAGGAGAGAGATGAAGTGTCACGGGATGTGGCGTCAATACCCGACGCATACTCTACGAACTCTTGAGTACGTGTAAAATTTTCAAAATCTCTGTCTACACTTCAGACGGAGTCAAAACTTTTGGGGGGGCGCCAAAATACTCAGTCTAAAATGGGGATTGCAATGTCTAAAAGTTTGAGAACCCCTGGTATAGAAAATAGAGTATTCATTTTGTTTTTCATCTTTTGGTCTGAAAATTTCATGTCGATGAACAATTTTTATTATAAATCAATACCAGAATCCATTTATCCAGCTGTCCTTTTAAACGCTCTATTCAGATACGAATTACCAGATATATCAATAGACAGCCATATATCTGATGTATTTGGTCCAAAAAGTGATACAGATCTGCAATTCGAGTATCAAAGAACTTTCTCTTATTCTGTATTCCCATTTGTCCATAGAGCAGCTGTGACGGCCTCATTAAAATATCTCACCTCTTGAACAAAAGGATTATCAACTGTTTACTCGATCGTAGATCAGGGGTGCTCACACTTTTAGACATTGCGATCCCCTTTTTAGACTAAGTATTTTGGCGACCCCCCGAAGTTTTAACTCTATCTAAAGTTTGGACAGAGATTTTAGAAATTTCACACGTACTCAAGAGTTCGTAGAGTATGTGTCGGGTATTGGTGCCACATTCCTTGACACTTCATCTCTCTCCTTACTAGTATCATCTCATCTCGAAACTCTGATTGAACAGTTTACAGACTACATTCCAGTTAAGGATTCAAGTGGGGTTGTATTGATAGTCAATCCGTTCAGTGAGCGAGACGTAACAAAAGCTGAGCTGAGTGCCCTCCATCGTGATCAACTGATAGAGATTTCAAGTGATCAGTCAGCTAAAGTAACTTTTAACACAGCTAATATCGACACATTTTGGATACGTATTAAAAAGGAATACCCAGAACTGTCCACAACAGCATTAAAAACTTTGATGCCATTCTCTAAATATTACAACTGTGAACAAGGATTCTCCTTAATGATAAATTCAAAAACAAAATCAAGAAATCGTTTGACACTGGAAAAGGACATTGTTTTGTGCATTACAAAGCTCATTCCAGACATTAAAAAATTGGTTAATTCCAAAAAAGCTCATGTATCCCATTAAGCAATAGAACATAAAAACCAACTTGTATGTGTATTAAAAGCTTTATGTGTACTCTTTTTTTAATGAAAACTAAAACAATAAATTAAATTTCTTTACACTTTTCTTCCACATTTCGCGACCGCCCTGGGGGTCACGACCCACCTTTTGAGAACCCCTATCGTAGATTAACATCCTCTTGATGCTGGGTTATCTGTTCATGGTCACCCTCGTCAAAAAAAAAAATTATATGGCTCGTCCCAAATTAGCCGTGGGGTTGAACTCCAAATGAGACGTGAATATAGCTAAACTAAACAAACTCTCCAGTCCAATGCACCTGTTGATAAAAGCGTTACTTGTTAATGAGTCGTTTTGTTATGACTTGAAAGCTTTCCTCTTTTAATGTGTCTTGTTTATTTAGCATGCACCTTTTCAGCTATATAGCGTAAAGTTAATTGGTTTCTCATGCGTTGTAAAATGTTATCATTGTATAATACAGTGGGATCTATGTGATTCTATATTGTCCGGTTACATTCTATCAACTGGCGTCCTGGCTTAGGGGTAGCGTGTCTTCCCCATCATCTGGACATCCCGGGTTCGACTCCCGGTTCGAGCGTGGTTGTTCTTCGAATTTTACATCAAGCAATTAACAAAAAGAAAGCAAATATATTTCCCTTAAACCCTTTCTTTTATTAAAAATTTAATAAATATCTTTGAATATATTGAGAAATCACATGCCAATTTACGATACTTTTAATTTTTACTTCTTTGAATAAATATGCCGGCGTCCTGTCATAGGGGTGGTGGGTCTTCCCCGTGATCAGGGCGCTCCGAATTCGAGTCCCGGTTCGGGCATGGTTGTTCTTCTGTGTTCTATCTGTGAGATGTGTGACTGTGCCCCCCTGTAAAAAGGGGCTGTGCAAGCGAATGCGACGAGTGAGTAGCAAAGTCGCACTCTTGGCCCTAGTTGGCGCTACTACAAAACAAGACACGCTGTTTAGGCTTAAATAGCTGACTACCTCAGCGAGCTTGTCCATGGCAAAGTGCAATAAGAAACGACAACAAAAAAAATCTGCCATTTTAAATACGTCCGATTCAATTAGAATTCATCAGTTTAGAAACAGCACTAAATCAATGTTCCAAATTTCATTTATCTACCGGTTTATGTTTGTAGGTTACCATATTTCCATGTATATAAACTTACAAAATTTATAATAATATTATAAATTTTGTCTAAAATATAGTAAAAATCCTTATTGTGTTTACAGAAACGTCGCCCTTCAGTTGAGCGGTGAAAACATTTTTTTTAAATATTAATCTTAAAATAATAATAAAATGAAATCTGCTGTGCATATTTCAATGTAGCATGTCAGAACATCATTTCTTGAACGGCCAAGCACCACGTTCTCCTGCCAGTTAAGTTATATTTTTATTCATTTCAATGGTTCCATTGAATGAGTCACTTTAGTATTGCAAACGATCCAGAAAACTTTCGCATTGATTGTTTAAAAAAAATATCACATTTCCTATTCATTTCATTTCATATAATCACGCGCTCAAAATGACATTTTTCTAGGTTTTATTTGCTGTGGTCATTATCTTATTTTTTTAAAATCAGAGCTTTTGTAAATGAAATGGCATAACGATAATAAAAGCTGATTTTTTGAGATGCTTGTGCAGATAGTAAAATTTTTATTTTTCACCTACGGATTTTTGTTGACGCCAAAAACCTGATCCCAAAAACATGATATTGTTCTGACGTGATAATAATCGCACGGAAAATGTAAAAGTAATAGCGCAAATCAGTAATATCTGTGAAAATTTTTATTAAAACTAATGAACGTCTAAAAAAATGCTTTTATGAAATTTAGTTTTCTAAAAAAATGATCTTTACGGCATATGACAGTACTCGCTGTTTAGTTTTCATGATTCGAAATAAATAAATATATAAAATCTTATCTTTTTTTAAAAGTGATGATTTAATATTTGGTTTCTATTAACCGAATTTTGGTTAACCTGATGTGATTATGATATTTATTTAATTCGAGGTCTTCTAAGCCAGGAATGACAAAATTGGTTATTTTCTAAATTAAAGAGGCGTTAAAACGCAGGCATTTATCAAACTTTTGAAATCTTTTTTCAACTGATTTTAATATTATCTCTTTACATGTTTCGTAAACATTAAAACGAATTATTATCATGTCAGAACATGATGTTGTTTTTTGAAATGAGGTTTTTGGCGTCAACAAAAATCCGTAGTCGAAAAATAAAAGTTTTATTATCTGCACGAGCATCTCAAAAAATCAGCTTTTAATTACGGGTTGCCATTGCATTTACAAAAGCTCTGATTTTTAAAAAATAAGTTAATGACTACAGCAAATAAAACTAGAAAAATGTCATTTTGAGCTGGTGATATACATGAAATGAAATATACAGGAAATGGGATATTTTTTTTAACAATGAATGCGAGACAAAGTTTTTTTTGGATCGTTTGCGATACTAAAGTGACTCATTCGATGAAACAATTAAAATGAATAAGAATATAATTTAACTTGCACGAGCACGTGGTGCTTGGCCTTTCAAGAAATGGTGTTCTGAACATGATACATTGAAATATGCATAGCAGATTTCATTTTATTCTTTATTAAATTTTTCTGCTTTGAAGAATATTTGTTCAAAGCTGTGACCTGTTGATTTCGATTAAATAAAAAGCCATTTTATAATCTTTCATAATTTGAAAAATCATAATTTGAATTTAGTCTTCTAGATGCTTTGTTTGTGAAAAACTCGATCTAAACTGTACTGATATTTGCATATTTTTCTAAATATTTAAATTAAATTTCTCACCTTTGAAGGGAATTACTAATAAGTTTATTGATATATTTGAATTTTGCTATATGAAAAAGAATTGATCTTCTAGACGCACTGCTTTTGAAAAACTCCATCTAAACGTTATAAATATTATTTAAGTGGAGTTTTTCACAAACAATTTTCTAAATCGTTTGATTTTTATTTTAATAAAAAAGTAAATGTTTAGATCAACTGAAATAAAATGTTTGCAACATTAAAAAATCGTTTGAAATTTTCTGCTGTTTTTTAAATCGATACAATAAATTGTTTTTAAAAATATCGTTTGCTTTATAAATTTCCCCCATCATATTTAAGCCACCCATCATTTAATTTATAAATATATATTCTAAAGTTGGCATTTTCGACATAAGGCTCTACTTTTTTTCTTTTTGATATGAATATTTGTGGATTCATTTCACCTTCAACCGAAATAAAAAAATAAAAATCTCAACTGACTGTGACCGATTCATATTTATCACCTACAGTTCCCGGAAAAGTGCGCGAACTCATTCATCTCGAGGAATTGGGAATGCCAAATGCGCATGTGTCGGGCATAAACATCAACCTGAAGGCAGCTGGTGACACTTGTATGTAAATGTGTTCTTGTTCGCCTCACGATTTCTGATATTCCGTCGAGATAAAAAATCATTATCGGTAAAAGCAAACGTGCCTGCTTTTTCTTTGTGTACGAAGAAGCAACATAAACAGAAAACACACTCGTACTTGAAATGACGTCACCGAGCACAAGATTTATCAGTCATCGAAGATGATGGCACTTTTTTTGGACAAAAATATGAAATTCGAAAGCTGATTTACCTTTTTCTATGTCGACCGATTTTAATAGAAAGTTCGATCTCGTCGAAATTCTACCTTTTAGACTTGAGTCCGAGAAATCCTTTCGTGAAATTACAGTAGCGTCCATTTAATACGTATTGACTAAAGCCAGTCATGATCTAGATAGTCTAATATCTGGTTAATGAAATAAATGACGAAGCCTATTGAAGTAGTCTCCCGAAAATTTTCTTGAATATATATGTATACCTAGTATGAAATGAAGTCTCCTCAAAGCGTCTGTATATTGGGGAAACAATAAATGAACAAATAATTAATGTATATTGGATATATTTATATCATTTTGTAGAGAATTTATTGGGGAAGGATTTAGTACATTAAAATCGTATCAAAATAAAAAAGAGACTTATAATTGCTATTTTAATTTGTCCTCATATGTGGGAAAACTTTAAACTGCGCATGTGCAAATAGCAAAAGCTGTGGTATACATATGCGATACATTTCTTTGTTTACGATTGATTTTTTATATTCAAAACGTTTTATGTCCCCTCCAAAAGGAAATTCAACTTTTACTGGAAGTTGAAAGAAACGTTCAGTTGTTAAAGATCAAAGAAATAATGTCCACGCTTTTGATGAGCGAAATAACCGTCTTTCTTTAAATCCCACTGCAATTGAAATGCGGAGACTGAAAGAATCTCCTGAGGAGCGAAATGATCGCCTGTGTTTAGTCTACGGACATATCATATTTTCACCTTTGTGACAGTCTAAATATTTCGGAATGTTTGCTATAAAAATTGTTTTGTAGCTATTTTCTGATGACTTCTAAATATATTTTTATGCTTGTGTTTGATGTTGCGTAACATGCCCATGTGATATCGGGTGGAGGCTAGACTCAAGTTGAAAGCTCATTTTTCTTCTTGGATGCTATGCCAGTGGCAACGCCGTGCGAATACTGCTAGTTTTCTAATAAATGTTCTTGTAAATAATTAACTGTATGCCATGGACAGACAAAAGATACGGAAGACTATTGGTGATTATTCGCTTATTTTCAAATAATAGAAAGTATCAGAGAAACCAAAATAGCATTCTGGGCTCCAGATATATATATATTTAATTCCTACTATTAGCTCACACAAATTTTCAATCGTTAATAAAATACTTTCTATTCGTCCAATGAAGTTCAAGTAAATTTTTTAAACTTGTAGTGGATGACATTCGATGTTATACAGTTTATCCAAATAATCTTTGACTAGACATGTGTCCAACAAGCATTCAGTTGCGAGTTTTTTTATATAATGAACTGAATATAATGAACTCATATTTAGGAACAGCATATAATATATATTATATGCATGATAACATATTATATAAAACTATGTAAATGAATACGTAAAATTATTTCGTTATTATTGTAAATGAATGCGTGAAATTATTTCGTTATTTATTATTGTAAATGAATGCGTGAAATTATTTCGTTATTTATTATTGTAAATGAATGCGTTAAATTATTT
>JAOUZG010052717.1:32256-42680 GCA_026289955.1 Argiope argentata
TTCTAGCTCATATAAAGATGACAATAACACACTCGCTTGTACAATCCTTTTTTATAGGGGGTGAAGGTGGGGCTGTTTCACACATCTTACAGATAGACCATACCCGGGGTACAGATAGACCATACCCGATCTAGAACTCGGACGCTGGGGGCCCAGATCCCAGAAAAAACAGCTAACCCTAGGTCAGGCCGCTGACTAATCATATTCACATATCTACTAGTAGTCAGAGAAGAAACTACACAAAAAGATTAAAATGAAATCTGCTATGCATATTTCAATGTATCATGTCAGAAAATAAGCACCACGTGTTCGTGCAAGTTAAATTGTATTTTTACTCCTTTTAATTGTTTCATTGAATGAGTAACTTTAGTATTGCAAACGATCCTAAAAACTTTGTCTCGCATTTATTGTTTAAAAATATATCACATTTCCTATTTATTTCATTTAATTTCATTACGTGTTCAAAGTGACATTTTTCTAGGTTTTATTATCTAGTCATTAAATTTTTTTAATTAGAGCTTTTGTAAAGGAGATGGGAACGCGTTATTAAAAGCTGGTTTTTGAGATGCTCTTGCAAATAATAAAACTTTTATTTTTCGCCTACGGATTTTTGTTGAAGCCAAAAACCTAATCCCTAAAACAACATCATGTTCTGACATGATAATAATTCGTTTTAGTGTTTACGAAACATGTAAAGATATAATATTAAAATGGGTTTTAAAAAAAGATTTCAAAAGTTAGATAAATGCCTGCGTTTTAACACCTCTTTAATTTAGAAAATAGCCAATTTTGTCACTCCTGGCTTAGAAGACCTCGAATTAATTAAATATCAAAATCATATCGGGTTATCAAAAATTCAGTTAAAAGAAATCAAATATTAAATCATGACTTCTCTACCAACAAGATTTTATACAATTATTTATTTGAAATTACGAAGATTAAACAGCAAGTACTGTCACATGTCTTAAAAATCATTTTTTAGAAAACTAAATTTTTTAAATGCATTTTTTAGACGTTCATTAGTTTTGATAAAAATTTTCGCGGATATTACTGACCTGCGCAATTAATTTTACATTTTCCCTGCGATTATTATCATGTCAGAACATCATGTTGTTTTTGGGATGAGGGTTTTGGCGTCAACAAAAATCCGTAAGCGAAAAAATAAAAATTTTACTATCTGCACAAGCATCTCAGAAATCAGCTTTTCATAACGGATTGCCATTGCATTTACAAAAGCTCTGATTTAAAAAATAAGTTAATGACTACAGCGAATAAAAACTAGAATAATGGCACTTTGAGCACGTTATTATATGAAATGAAATAAATACGAAATGTGATATTTTTTAAAGAAATAAATACAAAAAAGTTTTTTGGATCGTTTACAATACTAAAGTGACTCATTCAATGAAACAATTGAAATGAATAAAAATATGACTTAACTCGCAAGAGCACGTGATGCTTGGACGTTCAAGAAATGATGTTCTGACATGATACATCGAAATATGTAGAGCAGATTTCATTTTAATCTTTTTTTAAGATTAATCTTTAAAAAAATGTTTTCACCACTCAACCGAAGGTCGACGTCTCTGTAAACACAATAATGATTTTTATTATATTTTTGACAAAATTTGAAAATATTATTATAAATTTTGAAAGTTTATATACATGGAAATAAGGTAACCTACGAACATAGACCGGTAGATAAATGAAATTTGGTACATTGATTTAGTGCAATGTAATTGATTTAGTGCTATGAAATTTGGAACATTGATTTAGTGCAATACTATTTATAATTGGGGGAATTCTAATTGAATCGGACGTATTTAAAATGGCAAATTTTTTGTTGTTGTTACTTAAGGCTCGCTCATTGACAAGCTCGCTGAAGTAGTCAGTGATTTAAGCCTAATCAGGGTTTCTTGTTTTTGTAGTAGCGCTAACTAGAGCCAAGAGTGCAACTACTACTCACTCATCACATTCGCTTGCACAGCCCCTTTTCACAGGGGGGGGGCACATTCACACTCCTCTTAGATAGAACACAGAACAACCATGCCCGAATCGGGACTCGAATCAGGACAGGAACGCCCTGATCACGGGGAAGACACACCACCCCTATGACAGGACGCCGGCATATTTATTCAAAGAAGTAAAAATTAAAAGTATCGTAAATTGGCATGTGATTTCTCAATATATTCAAACATATTTATTAATTTTTTAATAAAAGAAAGGGTTTAAGAAAAATATTTTTTTAAGCTTGCGTTCTTTATATTAATTGCTTGATGTAAAATTCGAAGAACAACCACGCTCGAACCGGGAGTCGAACCCGGGATGTCCAGATGATGGGGAAGACACGCTACCCCTAAGCCAGGACGCCAGTTGATAGAATGTAACCGGACTATATAGAATCATATAGATCCCACTGAATTATACAATGATAACATTTTACAACGCATGAGAAACCAATTAACTTTACGCTATATAGCTGAAAAGGTCCATGCTAAATAAACAAGACACACTGAAAAAGGAAAGATTTCAAGTCATACCAAAACGACTCATTAACAAGTAACGCTTTTATCAACAGGTGCATTGGACTGGAGAGTTTGTTTAGTTTAGCTATATTCACGTCTCATTTGGAGTTCAACCCCACGGCTAATTTGGGACGAGCTATATAATTTTTTTTGACGGGGGTGACCATGAACAGATAACCCAACATCAAGAGGATGTTAATCTACGATAGGGGTTCTCAAAAGGTGGGTCGTGACCCACCCTGGAGTTCGCCAGATGTGGAAGAAAAGTGTAAAGAAATTTAATTTATTGTTTTAGTTTTCATTAAAAAAAAGAATACACATAAAGCTTTTAATACACATACAAGTTGGTTTTTATGTTCTATTAGTTAACGGAATACATGAGCTTCTTTGGAATTAACCAATTTTTTATGCCTGGAATGAGCTTTGTAACCCACAAAACAATGTCCTTTTCCAGTGTCAAACGATTTCTTGATTTTGTTTTTAAATTTATCATCATGGAGAATCCTCGTTCACAGTTGTAATGCATAGAAAATGGCATCAGAGTTTTTAATGCTGTTGTGGACAGTTCTGGGTATTCCTTTTTAATACGTATCCAAAATTTGTCGATATAAGCTTTGTCAAAAGTTACTTTAGCTGACTGATCCCTTGAAATCTGTATCAGTTGAGCATGATGAAGGGCACTTAACTCAGCTTTTGTTACCGTATGCTCACTGAACGGATTGGCTATCCACACGACCCTACTCATATCCTTAACTGGAATGTAATCTGTAAACTGTTCAATCAAAGTTTCGAGATGAGATGATACTGGTAAGGAGAAAGATGAAGTGTCAAGGGATGTGGCGTCACATACTCTACGAACTCTTGAGTACGAGTAAAATTTTCAAAATGTCTGTCTAAACTTTAGACAGAGTTAAAACTTTGGGAAGTCACCAAAATACTTAGTCTAAAAAGGGGATCGAAATATCTAAAAGTTTGAGAACCCCTGGTCTACGATCGAGTAAACAGTTGATAATCCTTGAGTCCAGGAGGTGAGATACTTTAACGAGGCCGTCACAGTTGCTCTATGGGAATGCAGAATAAGAGAAAGTTCTTTGGTACTCGAATTACAGATCTGTATCACTTTTTGGACCAAATACATCAAATGTATGGCTGTGTGTTGATATATCTGGTAATTCGTATCTGAATAATACCGTTTAAAAGCGCAGATGGATAAATGGATTTCGGTATTGACTTATCATAAAAATAATTTATCGACACCAAATTTTCAGACCAAAAGATGAAAAACAAAATGAATACTCTATTCTCTATACTATCGTATATGTGCATTAAATTCTAAATTAAATCTATTAAAAGATATTTATATATATATTATGTTTATATTGTTTTTTTTTTTTTGTTTTTTTTTTGGTTGTGAGAGCACGGCAATCGAAAAATTTAATATTCTAGATGAATGAAATTTGTTTTACAGTCCTTCACCAAGATTATACACCTATCAACGAAATTAATCACCAGAATGCACCAATCGCAAAAATTATGTACACTTACCAAATTTAGGTATTTTGAACAAAATCACAAGAAAAAATTATTTTTACTTCAAACTCAATTATCTTCATAATATTCAGAAAAAATATATTGGAATTAAAAAGTTAACTATATAAACATAACATTATATTATACTAGCCTTTACTTGCGACTTCGTAAGAGAGGAAATTTTGATGTGGATGTATGAGAACTGGTGGTCTAATCACAATGTAAAATGTCATCAAACCGTATCATTATGGCGCTGTAAAAATAATTTTCGCCAAAAAATACTTTGTCGCCAAATTTTAGCCAACTGGCAGAACGCAACGCCAACTGTAGCTATAGCGTTTCCAATCGTAAGGTTTCGATGAACGCTTCAGCAAATTAACGGAAATATAGCAAACAAATCAATAATTGCAGAAAAATGGAATGCACGCAAACAAATTTATTCGAAAATAATGAAAGTAGATGAAAGGAATACGTACAGCAGGGAAAAATCAAAGAAAATGAACTACACTAACATAAAAAAATGACGGCTAAGTAAAACCACACAAAACGCTTCCGAAAAATTACCAACCTCGCAAAGCACCAAATGGTTGTATATTATAGTTTAGCCCACACAACTAACCTAATAACAATTTATTTACAGTATGGATCGGAAATAAAACAAAGCAGCAAACCAATTATTCAAAATCGTTTTGCTGATTAGTCTGGCGAAAGCAAAATCAAGTCAAGAATACAGTATGCATGCCAATTAGCGCCAATTGGGGCAGCGCAAATCCGTGAATTTTCTACGCCAGTTGGGGTAGTATGAATTAGAAATTTCTAATTTCCTTTACTATGTTTTATTTTGGTATTTTTCAACTAGACAATTGCAAGCGAAAAATAGCCAAATAATGTAGAATTCAATCAAATATTTTTACAGCGATTTTAAAGCGAAAAATTGCCAAATGACGTAAAATTCCGTCAAATTTCTTTGGTGAGTTTTCGCCTGCGCTCGGCTAACGGAAAAGTACCTTTCTTTTAATTCAAAAGTACTTCAGAATGAATCCGAAAGATCGATTTATTAACAACGTTAAATTTTAAACGCATCAAACACTAAGAAAATAAACAGAATCGTTTGAAATAACCGGTCGAAAACTTCTTAAGTCTTAACTTATTTGGCGGTGAGAAAATGAATATTTTTAGTGGGAAATTAGTTTTTAATTAATAAAAAGTTAATAGCTCAATTAATTGGAATACATAGCAACATATTCTAGATTATATTCTATCTTCTAGATTATATTCTATATCTTTCATCCAATTTTATCCAGCCGGTAAAGCGTGATTGACTAACATCCTCCATCCATCCAAACTTTCACATATATAATAATAGTATAGGTTAACATTAACTTCATTATATTAACAAAAAATTTACCAAATTGTGAAAGAGTCAAGAGGAAAGTATTTTCGCTGGTTTCAAAATAGGAACTTAAATTATCAAATGAATTCAAACTCATTCACATTTAGGTATCGCCAAATGACTCAAGGTTACGTATTTTATTTGAATAACACTTCTCTGACATTCTGCTCTTTAAGATACGTTCGTAATTTTTATTTTTCAAAGCATTGTGAGGGTGAGTGACAGATGTAGATTGTTTATGGATATACGCGAAATTCCCGCAGCTGAAAAAAGAATGAATATATCAGATTTCAAAACAGTAAAAAAGGAGTTTTTTTATTTATAACCATTTGTTTTGAAAAACGCAAGCTTTAGATGAGTAGATGTATAAGAAAAAAAAAGATCGATAGTAACTTACTCGTCTAACTTAAGTGGAAAAATTTTCCTTTAGAGAAATATATCTAAATTCCATACAGTATCGATCATAGAAAATAGAATACTTTATTAACTTTTTTTAAAAAATAGGATTAAACTTTTCCAAAAAATCTAAACAATGCCTGTTTTTTTTTCACAGAAATCAAGCGAGTTGAAAGAATTTATGTTTAAAAATATCCAATGAATCGAGTTTAAAAGAATCACTGGATTTAGGACATTAAACTGATACCTTTTGCCTAATAATTAGATAACCTAATAATTGAATTTTAGGTTTTACGGCAAAATAGAGTTAATATAAAATAATAAATAAAAGTTTAAAATGAAATCTGCTATGCATATTTTAATGTATCATGTCAGAATGTAATTTCTTGAACGGCCAAGCACCAAGTGCGCGTGCAAGTTAAATTATACTTTTATTCATTTTAATTATTTCATCAAATGAGTCGCTTTAGTATTGCAAACGATCCAAAAAACATTGTCTCGCATTGATAATTAAAAAAAATATCACATTTCCTATTTATTTCATTTCGTATAATCACGTAATCGAAATGACATTTTTCTAGGTTTTATTTGCTGTAGTCATTAACTTAATTTTTTTAATCGGATCTTTTGTAAATGCAATGGAAACGATTTTTTTTGAGATGCTTGTGCATACAATAAAATTTTTATTTTATTTTTCGCCTACGGATTTTTGTTGACGCCAATCACCCCAAAAACAACATCATGTTCTGACATGATAATAAAAAAAAAAACCCATTGCATATAAACACACTTCACATATCTTTGTAAACAAGTAAACCAAAAGCAAGCAAACTTTGCGTATTTATTGATTAAGATAAGAAAAAGAATGATGCCATCTTTAAAAATTGAAAAAAATAATTAAATATTAAATTAATAAGAAGTTATGCCGAGTTTACACTCGGCCAGTTATTAGTCTGCAAGTAGATAGCGCATGCGTAGAAAGGCTAAAAAAACTGATAGATCGAAGACAACTAATTGTCCCGATTTAACAATTACAAGGCGCCATATTGTATATTTTTCTTACTGCGCATGCGTTTATAGAATTTGGCGTGCGTTTATTGGCGAGAAAAAAAATTGATCACTTAACATAGATTGATTCCGACAGTTTTTGCTCTTCGTTCTTTCTGATGCGAAGTTGTGCGCCTTTTTTTAATTTTATTTGTCATTTTTTTTCAATAGCTTTTTAAATTTAGGCATGTTAACATGTTTTTTTTTTAATTTTATCCTGTTTCCTGTAAATGTTTATTATTTTAATACGATACGTTGGGAAAAAGAAATTTTCAGGGAAGCAAAACGGCATTTTATAGCCAAATATGGAATTCCTGACTGTCTTATGAAATTATGACAAACATAAATCAGTCCCCTTTCTACGCATGCCCTGTATATTAGCCGTATTCTAACTGATCGAGTGTAAATCCGACATTAACCGAAAGAGCGCAAATGCTTGCAGTAATTTAGAAGAAAATTCTGCTCAATATACTATTTAAAAATTCAAAATTTTCAATTTTCAATTCATTCAATTTCATTTCTTCTTTTTTTCTTTAATATATGAGCTTTAATAATTGAATAGTTGCAGACGATTATTAAATAAGAAAACGGTATTTCGTTGCTAACCAACGAAGCTTTATTATTGTATTTTTATTTTTTGATATTTCAGTTTTATATATTTTTTTAAAAAATTGTTGGCAATGCATTTTAAAGGTTCTAAAAGAATTTTAAATGAATTTGAATTAAATTTTAATTCATATTTTAAAAAGAATGATTGAACTAAAATGAATTTAATGACAAATTAAAAATTGCTCATGTTAAAATCTGGTATGTTTTTTTTTTTTTTGTGCTTTCAAAGAAATAAATAAAAAAATTAAAAATTAAATCTTCAATCGTAAATTTCAAGCTATGTGAGAACATTATTATTTTAAAGTTATTATTTATCTTAATTAATTTAATCGGTTTGAAACAATCATGAGACTTCTCTATCGGTCTCTCTCCCTCTCTCTTTATATAATTTTTTTAAACTTTCATTTACATTTTTTCTAGCTGGCAAACAAAGTTTTGGAACTCAACCGATTTTTAGAAGAAATAACAGCTATGATGTCATAGTTGTTCGTCAGCCTTTTAAAAATGCATCTGCTGCCGAAGAACCATACGTAATAATACAGCAATACGGGTAAAAGCGAAAAAAATATTCGTTGCTCGTAAATTTCAGAGACATCAAGCTCGTAAATTTCAAAACCTCCTAACCAAAACAACATGTTCTCACATGATTTTTAACCCTTTGCAATCCTAAAAGTAATTAGATGCAAAATTATTCACGTAATATAATTTTTTTTTATTGCTATGAAAAAAAATAAACACAATTCTTCTAAGTCGAATTTCTTTGAAAATTTAATCCACATCTCTTAACCATTATGTAGGCGTTTTTAATAATTAAATTTGAAAAATGAATAAATAAAATGTCGAAATGATGCAGTCTTGAATGTCGAGTCATATTTGACATCGGACCGCAAAGGGTTAAAAATAAAACGAATTTTAATCCAACTTTATGTTTTTAACCTAGTCGAATATTTTAAATAGGAGAAGTAGCTTCAACACAATTAAAGTAATAAATGGAGGAAAAAAGAAAGAAATTAAAAACTGGAAAGACTATGAATTTTTACAATTCTGAAAATTTTCATATCATAATTTTAATATATTATAAAAACCTACGCCTCACAGCCTCAGGATTAGGCAAGTTTTATCTTAGGCCCTATTATAACCATTAAGAACACAAAATGAATCACTTAGATTACCAACAGCGCTATTACAGAGAGATCGGTTACGCAGCGGTCGGATTAGCCGAATAATATATTAATAAATTCCTCAAAAAAGCGAACATTTTAGCGGCATCAACGTAAACACCCATTGTGTTTCCAGCCAAAAGAGCGGATATTAAATTAAGAAGCGAGAGGCGTAACATTTATAATTGCGGCGAGCGAAAGCCATTTGCTCGGCTTTTGACGCCAAGGAAGCCAAAGAGTTCAGCGGAATTTCTCTGAACTTGAGTGTCACGTGTCCCTTAACTCATTTTGTTAAATCGCATTCCTGGGGAAAATAAATCAAGCTTTATGTGAAGATGTGGGCGATTCGAAGTATTGTTTTGCTTTTTTCAAACCCCTCCTCCCCCTCTAACAGGGAAATAAACAACTGTTAATAACGACAGAGCTACGGGTATGACGTAATTTTATCTAAAGAACAGCTGCTTAATATTTCGGTTTCGGTGGCAAAGTGGCATTTTATTTGCAAATCGTTAGGCTGTGATATGATTTTGGAAGGCGGCAATTCCCCAGGAGAACGTTTAACAACAAAAAATAGAGCTTGGATTAGGGAAATTTAACCTCTTTAGGTGTGAATTCATTTAATCTCATTACATGTCAAATTTCACATGGTTAATATTAGTTTAATTACCGTAAAAAAATTAAAGATTATATAAGATATTAAAGAACATAAACGTTTTTTTTTCAAATAATTGCCTCTTTTAACTCATTTACTGATTAGCTATGTACTGTTTGTTTATATATTTTGAGACGACCACTTTTCGGCGATTCCATCTCATTAAGGGGAGAGGGGCGGAAGGATGCGCTCATTTTTTCATCATCCTTTGCCTCTGATTTTCGTTCTATTAAAAAAAAATTTTTTTGCTGAATTTTTTTCACGTGTATGCGAATTTCATGTTGTTTCTATCCGTATTATTTTAATTCAATCTGTGAATAATCCGAGTTTATTTAATTGTTAAGTATAAATATCCCCTCTTTTCATCTTTACTTCCACCCCTATTTTCATCAATTAAACCCATCCTAAAGCAAAAGCTTAGAGAGTTTTAGAATCCGTAATCGAGATCAAATTTTCATGACATTTAATCTTTCGTATACGAATTTTTGGAATTATGACTGTCTGCCTATGAATACAATAACTCAAAAATACTTTATACTAGACAGATTAAATTTAGTATTGGGATTTCACAGAAAATTCAAACATCTATACTTTCAAACCTGAATCAATTCTTTCTGAATGCATTTTATCAAATTTTGATAAAATGAATTCAGAGAGAATCTGGTTGTTCTGTTGTTGTTATTAGTGAGGCTTGCTATGGACAAGCTTCCACCGAGGAATCGAAAGGAGCGTCTCTTGCTTTTAAGTTGTGCCAACTAGGGCCAAGAGTACGACTTAGCTACTCACTCATCACAGTCGCTTGCACAGCCCCCTTTTCACTGGAAGCACATTCATACTCCTTACAGATAGAACACAGTAGAACAACCATGTCCGAACCGAGAATCGAACCCGGGATGCCCAGATCACAGGGAAGGCTCGCTACCCTTTTGCCAGAATCCTGGCAAAAGGAGGAATATGGAAATAAAACAATAGTATCGTCAAAGGCAACGTGCAGTTAGAGAATAGGTATTCGAGTAAAATTTTTTATGTATTGAGTTGCTAAGAGATATGACCTCATTAGCCGACTTTCTGGCACAGAGGTAGCGCGTCTTTCTCGTGTTCTGGCAGTCCCG
>JAOUZG010052724.1:0-17461 GCA_026289955.1 Argiope argentata
AAAACTTGAAAGTTACAATCGAATATATCATTTTCTTTATTTGTTTTTAGTAATTATCCCTATTTAATAGCTAATTCAATTTAGCAAAATAATTGGGTAAGAAATTCCTAAAAATATGACCTATAAATAACACATCTCAATTTGACACAACAGACAATGAAAGTTTTCTTCGCGATATCTTATCTAGTGTCTAAATTCGAAACAAAACATGGAACTTTCACTTTAATAAAATTCCCATTGTCACACTGCACTTGTCCTTTGCAACATTAGTATCTTAGAAGCACAATGCAGGTTAAGATAAAAAGTTGCTTTAGAACTTGCAAGATACCCACAAAACAAAGAACAAAGGCATTATTCAAAATTTCTGATAAGTGCAACCTAACAACGATTTTTTAAGTATTCAAACACATCAGGAGATGGGATTCTGATATTTATGACTGATAATTTTATCAGAGCAAAGGTAATAGATAAAATTATCTGGGGGCATAAATATGATAGCAGCACTTTCAAATCATTCATCGCTTGTAATCTTCTGCTCAAGACGCCTTCCTCCCACTGGAAGCAAGTAAGTGTATTTCTTCTTAAATGCTTGTGTTTTGGAATTATTTCTGTTCTCTGAAAGAAAAAATATATGTGTTTCTTTACATTGTTCCGATTTTCTTTTAGAAAGCCTATTTCAAATAAAGGGAAATGTAATTGGAATTAGTTTAATGTCATGATATTAAGAATTTTTGTATATGTTTGGAGTTTTTCATAAGTTATAATTTTCCTATTATTTTTAAATGACATTATGTTATATTTAAAATATAATATATTTCGAAAATCTTATTTTTATTTATAAATTTCAAAGCCTTATCTCAAATATTTAAAGGGCATTTAGAAATTGTTTAGTTGAGAATGTAATTATAATTTTAGCATATTATGAATGTAAATTAAATTTTTAGTTATTTCTCTATTTAAAAATGCATTCAGATCCATTTGTTCGTAGATTTCATTTATTTGCTTTCTTTTTATTTCATGGATTATATTTACAGCAGTAATATATATATATATTGCAATAAATACATATATTATGCACATAATATGTAATGTAAATGTCTAGTCATTCATATGAGTTTTATTATTGTTTTCGTTCTTTAAATTATTGCCCTTTTAATATATTGTTCTTGAGAAAAATGTTTTACATATTTATATTATTATGATTATATTAAATAAGTTTTTAATAAAAAGCTAAATAATTTCCGTTTAAAGTGTATTATGAGAAGATAATATATAAAAATTATGGTTTAGATAGTTGAATTGTTAATTTTGATGCATTTTTATAAGAAACATAGAATTTACTATTTGAAGCAAATATTTCTGCATTTCTTTCTGACAGTTGATTATGTCAATGACTTATTTAGCTATCTTTTGTTTAGCTTGTTATGTATCTATTTAAATTTATAATAATATTTCCTTTCATATCTTCATTTAGGTGCACTTTTTCGTATATTAAAATCATTTGCTTTAATTACTTTACTTTTATTTAATGGCTTATATTTACATTAGGAAAATAAATTTATTATATAATAAAATCAATTATTATATATATAATATACAAAGTAAATATGTATTTGCTGAGAGAAGCGGTATCATTGATTTTGTTATTTAAATCGTTCTTGTCCATTTTATTGCATTCTTCTCCGAAATAAATCATCCATTGTACGTTAATAGCATTCTCAGTATTTTTAGATATATTTAGTGTTGAATAATTAGTATTTAAAACGGAATAAAAGAATGATAAAATTTAAAATACAATTTTTACAATTGAATTCAATTGTTAAATCTTATTTTTTTTAAAAAAAGGAATTTGACTTTCTTAACAAATACTTCTGTTTTTTTTTGTTTTTTTTTTCATTTCTGATGATGTCGCTTTTATTTATCTAGCTTTTGTATAGCTTGAGATATCTCTGTCATAAAAATTTTAGATTTTCTGAAGATATGATTTTAGATTGTTTTTTTTATAAATTTCATAACGAGTTTAAATGACAAAATATTGAATAATCTTTGAATTTGAAGTCTAGAAAAATGAAAGGCTGTAATATTATAAAATTAGGAACCTGTTTACAGGAATAATTGATAAAAATCAGAAATGAATTAAAATTAACATTGTTAGTAGATATCTTAATAGAAAAAGACAGAAATTTAGAAAACAAGATAATATAAAAATGAATTAAACAATTCTTCAAATAAAAGAGATTTTCAATTGTCTAGGAAAATTGTGCAAGTAGCTTTTTTATCCTTTTATGAAATTACCAAGAGAACAGAAAATTCTGAATTTGGCACTAATATATTTTAGAGCACAGAAATATAAAAAAAAATTAAGTTTTTCTTGACTTTTAATTGATTAAAAATTACTTGCCGTTCAGTTTTTTCTGGATAACATTTGAAAATTATTAATGAAAAGTAACATATATAGTTATCATTCTTTGTTTAGAAAATAGCATTTTTATTTGTGGCATTTTTTTTATCATTCAAATTTCCCCCTAAATTTCTAATACTAAATATTAGTGTTAATTTCGCTTATTTTATTTATATTCTCATTTCAATTACAGGATGAAGGCTTATTTATTCTGCGCCTGCTTCTTCAGTTTCTTGGCGATATTTTTTGCAGAAGAACCTGCAAAGTCAGGTTGCTTGGAAAAGGAGAAAGCTCTTGCCTTACTCGAAACTGCAGAAAACTTTCTGACGAAAGCAAGAGAATCTTATCCTTCCTGCAGTAAGTTTAAAAAAATAAATGAAATAATTAAATTTTATTTATTTTAATTAACAAATGAAATCACACTTCTTTAAATGTAAGCGTTTTTATTTAAATTCGATAAATTGTAATTTATTTTTTAACATTTTAAAGTTTTATTTAATAAAAAGCTAGCAGAGATCAATTGGGAATGGATTAGATTTACAGAATTCAATACAAAATAAAACAATATCATTCTTTTTAATGTCTTTCAAACGAATTTTAATTTAATTACTATTCCATACGAATTTTTCATTGTTCTGTGAGCCAGATGGGTAACCCTGGTCCGGGTGGAAATTCTCGGCATAGAAACCTGTGGCTTTTCCAAAGAATAACTCAATAATCTTATATGGTGTACGTTAAATCCACCTAAGCTATACTCCCTCCTTCTGGAAAGGTTCAGAGGATTGGAGAAGAAGTGCAAGCCCCAGTGTCGCCCTCGTTATTTGACCATAATTCTCAATTACGAACTTCTGTTCAAAAATATCTCTAATGTTACTTTAAAACGGAAAGTAGTATAATTATTAAATCGTATTTCTATATGAATCATATTCGTTAATAATATGTCTTTCAAAACAACGTTTACTTTCATTTCTTATACAGTCATAAATTAATTTTACTCCCTCGAAAACTGACTCAAGATAAATTGTGATTTTGGACTCTGTTTTGGAAAATAAATCATGTTTTTTTTACAGATAAATGTGTTGAATTGCCAGTTTATAATTTAAGCTTCCAACTACCAATCAAAAGCTCTGAATAATTTGGGAAATTCAAGTAGAACAAAAAAAAACAATATTGATGAATTCTCCAGACAATTTTAAATGATGTAAACAAAGCAAAATCATATATACCTGACAAGTTCTCATCTATGTTGTTTATTCGTGCAATAGATTATCGAACAAAAATTAATGATTTACGACAAGTGCATCAACAATGGAAACTGATTTTTTATGTTTAGCTCAAAGGAGTCGGTCTATGTGTCTACTATTGTGTCTACTATAACTTCTACTACTACACATATATACACCAACCTATGTGAAATAGGAATAATAGGTGTCTGTTATTATAATTTTAATGTTAAATAAACAATAGAAAGATGTCTTTTATTACTTAATTACTATACTTCTAATTTTAATCCATTCCATTTTCAGAAAAGAATTTCAATTCTACAGATGGAGCAAGTTGTGATAATGAAAAGTCTTTGGCCTACATTGAAATTTCAAAGAAGCTGATTTCCGACGTAAGAGAAAACTTCCCAACATGTAAGTAAGCATGACAGTTTCACAAACTTGCACTTATATGAATATTTTGTCATAAACAATGATGCTGGTTTATTATTAACCTGATTTCACAACGGAAAAAATAATTATTATTTGAAAATCCCAAATATCTATTCATCATAAAAATAAATTAAGCAGCTGAAAATATATGCTGAACTTGAAAGGCGCAGAAAACATTTAGGTTTGAAATGTCAAAAATTAACAATAAATATTATATTTTATATAAATATTATTTTTAGAATAGCAATAATTATATAATAATCTAGGATATAATATATTGAATAAATCAACTCAAAAATTCAAAGACAAAAGCAATATTTTCTTAAGCATTTATGTGCATTTGTAAAGAAACCTTTGAACATTATCAAATAAATAATTTGGCAAACAAAAAAACATTAAATAGAAACAAATAGTACTGTTATTCTTATTTAGTTTCATTGCAATATGAATTCCAATTTCAAACAATATTTTAATATTATGTAATAAATATTTATATTATGTTCATGGGCCAGAAAAATATTATGATTATTCAGGAATTCGAACTTAAAAGATAATAATTAACATCTTATCAAGTGTATTTAATGATCAATAATGTTCTTTTAAAAAAGAATTTTGGAAATAATATATCAAATGCGAGGACAATTTATCAAATTCTATGGAGATCTGAAATTTTATAAACATATTAATGTTGAGCATTTTGTTTGTTACAAAAGATTCTATTTCTATGTTTCACGCACGATAAAATAGAGAACTTGTTTCCATTTAAAAAAGAAACACAATTTATTAGAATGTATTAATTCAACGTTTCGCTGTATCTAATACGAATTTTCATTATATGAAATATGAAACTCAAAGAGAATTTATGGATAAATGACAAGCTATAATTCTGTTTCCAGGTTCTAAGCCTATTATAGATGACGATCGAAATGATACAAAAGAGGAGATGTACAGGGGATGCTCTGAAATTTTAGCAAAGGGGCTCACTAAAAGTGGAATCTACACCATATGGGCGAGTAATTACCCAGCCGAGAAACCGTTAAAAGTCTATTGTGACATGGATACGGATGGGGGACCGTGGATGGTAATTTGTTTAAGTGACATTTTTAGTTTATTCTTTTTTTTAAATTTTTAAATCGTTGCAACATTTTTATTTTCGAATGTATGGACATTTTTATAAATATATTGTCTGTTAAAGAACTCCATTTGAAATTTTTCTTTAAAATCGATGTCTAATTCGAGTACTCCTAAAAGTACACAGCAATGAGAATGTGTTGTTGTTATCAGTGGCACTTGCCATGGGTAAGCTTGATGGATGCATCAGCGAGTTTCAAGCCGAAAGGAGCGTCTCATGTTTTGAAGTAGCGCCAACTGCGGCCAGAAGTGCAACTTCGCTACTCATATACCACAGTCACTTGCACAGCCAGTTTTTACAGAAGAGCACATTCGCACATCATGCATATCTAACACAGAAGAGCCCCCATGCCCGGAGTCGGATTCAAACACGGGACGCCAGGGTGAAAATGAATAATTTAGTTAAGAAAACTGTGACGTTATATACTTTTAAAAAATCGAATATTCAATTTTAGTCTTAAAAAATAAAGGGTTTTTTGCTGAATCCAGTAATGTATGATATGTATAGTTTTGTAATTGTAAAAGCGAAGAAATTAAAATTTCAAAATGTAAACAAAGGTGCCACGCCCCTTTTTTTAAAGAAACATCGTTTTATAGGAACCCGATTTTAACTTTTATTTATTCATTATTTTTGTATTTTTCATAATTTTATAATATTTAGAATGGATTCCTAAAACTCAACTCATTTTTTTTATCCTTACAAACTCAGTAAACTATTATTTTTCACCTCGGTTTTTTTTTGTTTACAGTGCTATTCGTGATCTTGTTTCACAAATTTTAGTAAATTTTGTTGATAAAACTTTTTAATCACATAGAAATTACATAATAAATAACAATGCCAAGAAGAAAAGAGATACGGAAAAATAAAATTTCACTCTGATCATAATTCTGCAATACCTCAGTATCAATATTAAGAACCGTCGGCTGCTACAACGAATCCTGTCGATACTGCTACGTCCAGTGGTGACGGAATGGTCGGCTTTACACAAGAGGAATTATCAGTATTAATATATATTGTGTGCTCTAACTGAATAATGAGAGCCATTGAAAATGCTGTTTTGAACTATCTAATAAAGAGCTCTCAGCAAAATGCATTCACAGGCAAACAGAAAATTCTTTCAACAATTGTGTATTTGAAAGAATGCTCCAAATAACATTTGTTTGGACAAAATGCATTAAAACTAGGTGCAATGGATGTTATGAAATACTTTAATGATGTAGTTTACAGTCAACCTGAAGTACTAAAAAATTTAGGTGTTCCATCTGGTAGAAATGCTTGTGATGCATTGATAAAAGTAGATTTGCTAAATATCCAAAAAACTGATACTATGCACAAAAAAACAAATAAAGAAGCAATAACAATTAAAAGACTAATTTAAAAAGCAGATAAACTTTAGGAAATGTCAAATAAGGATTAATGTGGCTCAGGCAGATTTGAAAAATTATGACAGATTATTTGATAGGCAAAAAATATAGTTTTTTACAGTTTTCTCAAAACATGTTTTTATCAACTTCAGATACGTTTGTATAAAATTCCATTCATTCTAGAGGATTTTTTTGGGATTTCTAAGCCCCAAATTCATTTATCGAAGTGTAAGAGAAAAGATACTCTTACCTTGTCGTTCCGGGAACTTCTAGATGAGATAGAATCGAGGTATTCCAATGTGAATCAGAACACAACATCGAAAGCATTAGTTCAGGGTTTTCATTTTCATCTATTTTTTATTTGCTTGACGAGGATACAGGCACAGATAATTATTTACAAATATATACATATATCCTTTTAGTGGTAGGAATCATTCATATCACCTACAACCATCTCTGGATCCGTTCTCTCCCCCGAATCCAACCAAAGCTACACAAAAACACTAGAACCGAAACTGAAACTCACAGCTGTAACTGTGTAATCATAGGATTTTCCCCTGACGTCACCAATACGCTAGCGCGAGTGTTACATCACGTTATGGTGAGGCCAGGAATTCCAACAGATTTAAATTTTATATTGTAATACATACAATTATTATGTATCTATTAAACTCCTTTTTAAGTACTTTTGGTGAGTAATTTAATTTTAAGAGAATATTTAAAAGGAAAAATACCAAATATTTTTGAGGTTTTCGTATTATTTGACATATAATATTTTTTTAAAAAAAATTAATTGTGGTTCTAATAAAACAAAAAGGAGTTCATTATAGTTATTATACTTTTATGCACATATTATACTAATCTTGAGTGGATGTTAAGGATAATTTTTTTCTGTGTACCTACATATGTATGCATCATAACAGATTTTCTATTTGCTATTGAAAAATAAATATTTTAAGCTATAGATATTTTTTTATTTAATGAAAAAAGTACATTCTTTCCATATGTGTCATTTTTTACTGAGAAATAATGTTTACTTTTATAAAATCACCTTTATTTACAACTAAAATGTTGATTATTTTTGTTGTCGAGAACGTCCCTGTTCAATTAAAAGAATGTTGCTTGAATGACTACAACTAGTCGTTCAAACCTGCTCTTCATAGTAAGAAATAAATGTACATGTATTTACATACAACCCTATACACCGACAAAAAGAGGATATTACGTTTTCCCTCTCTTTCAAAATTCCTCCTTGTAACTATTTTTGTAATGAAACAAAAGTCCGATATTCACAAAAAACGTTCTATGTGAAACATAATCTTATTGATTGTAACAGTTAATTCTTTTTAACAATCAATTTTTATCAATTATTTTTTTTACAGTTGATGTTTAGCAGTTTCCAAACCTGTTGGCATATGAAAATATTTCGTTGTCTAATAAAACTAAAATATGATTTACTAAATGATATAACACGAATTTATTTTCTAGGTGATTCAGAGAAGAGGAAAATTCCCAGTTCAACAAGACTTCAATCAGGACTGGGAAACTTACAAGAATGGTTTTGGGAATTTAGCGCAAGAGTTTTGGTTGGGTGAGAATTTTGCACTTACTTTTATTATCTCAAACCGATAAGGATGGGATTTTCGGTCCACCCTCTATAATTTTTCAATCAAGTGACTGGATTCGCCCTTTAGCTTCCTGTTTCGTCATCTTCACTAGACGTTCACTACTTCAACTGGTTTCAGAGGATACTTTTTAAATATTTCACCTGTTTCAACAGTTACTGTAGTTGTGTTCCATTTTACAAAGAAAGGAGGGATGCAGTAGCTTCTGAGAGAAAGTCGTAGACAGTCTCTCCGATCCACCACGAAGTCACACGGATTAACCATAAAAATGAAAGAACGAAACGTCTCAACACCAAAACTGGTGGGAGCTATGATTGAGTACTAATGGCCATAACATGTGACGGTACAAGCTACCCATAGGAAGATCTTTCCGTCATCGATGGTAGGAGTCCAATCCCCACCTCTTAGTGTGCCCATAAAAAGCGGCGAGATCCAATAACTATATCGGAAGCATCTCATCATCAGTTACGAGGTCATTCCCAAGGGGGGGGGGTTCTAAGGTTATGAACCCCTAAGCAACCGAGGGCATAAGCCTGACTTCTAGCTCACACACGTCACAAACCATTTATAAGAGGTGGATACCATTTAGGCATTTCATACATTCAGATAATGATCACCTCTGACCATTACCCCAAGTCGTATCACTCTAGACATGGAGGACTTTGAGATCACGAAAAAATTAACGTGGGCCAGTCATCACATACACGGAGAACCTTTGGCTGGCAGAATCGAACTCTCAGCCCAATGGATGTAAATCTAACTCCTTACCAACCTGGCTAAATTTTTCAAGGACGTCTGTATTACCGCAAATCCTTAATAGTGTTTTAGTTATATAAAAGGCTTAGCACATAGTTCCAACGTTTGGTCTCGAAATAGCGCCCAACCTTCTAGTCCTTGTAAAGAATAGAGCTCCAGAGACTTTTCAATGAAGTAGAAAGTGATTTGAGTGTTGCGAATAAGTATACAGAAGATTTTTTAAGTGAAATTTCGAATTCGAGGGATTCTGGTATGTATGTTAAAATAACTATTTTTTCCTAATGATTATACAAATTTCTAGAATTTCTAAAATATATAAATATATCAGAAGAAACACGTAAAGAGTTTATAGGTTGATTTTGTCATAATATTTGACTTGCATAAAGCGGGGATAGCCTGGTTGGTAAGGCGTTGCGTTCGTATCCCTTGTACTGCGAATTCAATTTCGCCAGCTGAAGACTGTCCGTTTCTGTTGGCTGGAGTACGTTAAATCTGTCTTGATCGTAAAGTTCTCCATGTCGAGAGTATTACCACTAGTGGATTAGTGTCAGTGATGATCGTTCTTTCATCGAGATCTTAATTACGATGTGGTGATGAATAAAATTATTTGTACGACAAAGGATTATCAGCAGAATTCATTAGTTTATTTTCATATTGGCACTTTGATTAGAAAATTTAATTTGAATTTAAAGAAATCGCACCTCTTCAATTAAGGGTACATAAAGTGTATATAAAATATATTTATTCAGAAGTGCTTTAAAAGCTTGAAGCAGTTTTAATTTTCTCTTTGCTTTTAACAGGTAATGAAAACATACGTGTTGTGTGCAGTAAAGGATGCAAAATACGTTTTGATATGGTAGACAAGGACGGAGTGAAACGTTACGCTGTCTACGAGAAATTCAAATTGGCAAACAGCACTTACGCCATTGATATCGGCGGCTATTCAGGAAATGCAAGTGAGTGATTTTAAGGGAATTTTAAATTTCAAAATTAGAATTTAAATTCTTATGAACAGAGTGGTTTGCGGGTAAACAGCAATACAATAAAATTAACTAATAAATACAAAAGAATTATTTTGAGACTGTTTAATTCCTGGACATTTAGAAATTGTTTATATAATGTTGTTTTTTTAGGTGAGCTAATTCTACGAAAGATTCACCCGTCTTCTATACGTTCTTTACGTAATAAATGTGGTTCCAATGAAGGATAAAAGAAAAATAATTAAATTCATTTTCAGATCAAGTTTCAAAATTTCTCTAGAACGAATTTTCATATGATAGAAAAATGTTTTATTTCGTTATTCAGGGCAGTTGATACAATATTTCACTATCAGGCATTTTAAAAGACTTGAATTGCTTCCCTAATTGTAGTTTTTCTATTTAAAACTAAAGTTTTATAATTTCTAAGCGTAAATGTTCTAAGAATATTGGAAAACTATAATGATTTTTTTGTTAAATCTTGAATTTAAAATGAATTTTGTATTTCTTTTCTACAATTTGCCCCTTTGATTTCTGATCAAATTACAATCACCATGTTACTCACTTGGGAAATTTATTATCTAAAATAGAGGCCTTTAATGATCAAATGAATTTTTTTATAAGTTTAAATGTATGGATAAAACTTTACAATGACTTTTGATTTTCTAAATCGTTTTATAAATTGGTACGAATATTTACTTTGTTCCTTTTAAAGATATTTATTCGAATAACACTGAGTATTCTTACGAAGCAATTAGTACATTTTTAGAATGCTAATTTATCATTTTTAAATTGAATTTATCATTAGATATTTCATGATTTTATGAAGAATATTTTTTAAAGTATTTATTACTGATAAGTGTCAGTCTCTTTTACCTTAATTAGCTTTTAGTGCTGAGTTTGAAAAAGTGTGTGAAGAGATTATTCGATTTTATGTCTCATTCGCCATTTTAACCTAAGCATCTTGCTTTTGATTTATATAAAAAAACCAGTGGCATATTTTGCATTGACAGTGTTTACACATTATTAAATTAAAACAATAAAAATATAAGTTATAAGTTAAAGGAAAAAGTATGATCAAAATAACATTTTCTTCTTAAAACATAATTTTCGAAGTAATTTGAGATGTCAAGATTTTATTGATACGAAAGTAAATTTGTAATAATAAATTGATGCAGATACTTAAGTGGTTTTTTTTGTAGCTGACGCAATGCAGCATCATTATGGAAACGCATTCCGCACAAAAGACAACGACTACAAATCGAAAGCTAGGGAATATCAGTCAGGGTGGTGGCATGGAGATCAGTACTACTGCAATTTAAACGGCGTCTACCAACCAGGTGAAAGTGGCCCACAATACGTTTACTGGTGGAAAAACTCTAATGACTATTTCAATCTGTTATCCGTTGAGATAAAGGTGAAGCCAAACTAAAACGAATATCGTCTCTATCGGAAAAAATATTTAAACAAAACAGAATGTATCAATTACGTATGAATTGCCAATGCATCAGTTATGTTTGCAAATTAAATATGTATGAGTTTTGTGTGTAAATTATCAATGAATCAGTTATGTATGTAAAATATTAATGTATCAGTTATGTATGTGAATTATCAATGTATCAATTATGTATGTAAAATATTAATGTATCAGTTATGTATGTGAATTATCAATGTATCAATTATGTAAGCAAATTAAAAAAGCTAAGTTATATATGTAAATTATCAATGTATCAATTATGTATGCAAATTTTCAACATTTCATTTATGCAGACAAATTGTCAATGTATGAGTTTTGTTTGCACATTTTTAATATATCAGCCATGTATGTAAATTATCAATGTGTCAGTTATGTATGTAAATTTTCAATCGATCAGTTATGTATATTAACATCATTGCATCAGTCTTTTTGCTTGTAATGCAACTGAAAGCATAATAAAGCTTTAATTATAATACTCTGCATCTTTTGTTACTGTCACTCCTCCCACACAGAGTATCTCGGATATGGGGATCAAAATCTTCACGCATGGTGGTTGTTTCTCGATACTCCGTGTATGTACCGAAATTATGAGGGTAGCTATCTTTACCAATATTGAACGTGATTACTAATGGAAAGGTTTTGCCATGTCTATCGATGGGCCTTAAGACGCATCCTTAGTTCCCTTTAACGCCTTCGTGGCGCAATGATCAGTCACATTAATCCGTGTGCGTTAGTGACGAAATGGAGTGGGCAAGTTGTGGCTGTTATAATCAGTTAAGAAACTTGCATTGAACTATATGCAGTTCGTATTTATTTTGAGAAAACAGTCCAATGTTCATTGCAATGAAAAGTGCAATTACTCAGTTGTCAATTCTTTAAAGCAAAAAGAGAGATGTTCTACTTTGCTTCGACCATTAATGGCAAATTACTAATAACATTCTTAAATTGGATTACGAAAGAAAAAAGAGGAAGTTATAACGTAATGAGAAAAGTAAATTTATCTTGTAAGTTTTTTTAGGTTTTATTTCCTATTGTGAATGTAATAAAAAATTATGTAATATCATTAAAAAAGTATTTTAAAATTGTAATAAATTTTACTTTTCCTCTTTATAAGTTTTTCTGTCATAAAAGTTCCATCTTTTGCCTTTTCATTTTTTCTCTTCATTTACTTTTTTTTTCACTGAGATCGCACTGATACTTAAAATTTTTATTCCCGTTTTTATTCCTTTATTTCCGCTTATCTTTGATGCCATTTTCAGAGAAAAGGGGAAAAGATTTCTCCAATACAAAGTACTGCAATACTACCTTAAAAATTGTTGCTAATGGCACTTGTAATGGGCAAATTTGCTGTGGTAATTAGTGGTTTCTGCCTAATCAGCGTCTCTTGATTTTAAATAAAGAAGACAATTTTCCTTTTTATTAGAATGCACAGAAGGTTTTTATTAGAATGTACAAATTTTTGCAATCTTTTCTCAAATCTTTCGTAGATTTTATAATTATGACCGATGAGAAATTATAATCACACATTGACTAATCCGACAAACACACATTTAAAATGTTAATGATCAGACCCAAGGTTATGTTCTAAGGATCATCTCCTAACACGGTAGAATCAATCCATTTGGAAGCAAGCCCCATCATTTATTTGAGGGTAGTCGATCAAACAACATTTTTGTACAATCACCATTTAAGAAAACTTATCATCCTCAAATTGCTGATTTCTCCTTTGGGAATTGTTTTAAGTGATATAGATTTTATATTTTGATTTTGTCTTCATTGACAATAAATATTCCCCTTCAAAGGATGAATAGTTCATTCGCATCGCTTCAATAACAATTTCACTGCTGTCCACAATTCATTTTTTTCAGAGAGAGCTTTCCCGCCTCAAAACGGTCTCGGCTTTCTGGATTATTGTGAAATGACCCTATTTCCAGAAATAATAATCTGTTCTATTGAGATATAATTTGTTGACGACACTATTTCCTTATCGAACCCTTTGTCACATTCTGTGACGAATTATTTATAACTTTACTGTGACTGCTAAAATTTAATTAGAATATTTGTGGAGAAAATTCTAAAAAAAATTATTTTTTTAGTCAAAACTTACAATCAATCGATATTTAATTAATTATGAAACGAATTTTATTAAAATAAAGTAAATGATAAAATAATTTTATAATCTATTTGCAACTGACGCTATTCAAAATCCTAATGGATGTAAATTCTCCCGAAATATCGGAGAAGGCAGTAAGAAAGTAAACTGTTAGTCAGGATGAGGGCATTTGTCAAATGATTACTGGAATTTAAATGGTGTTTACCAACTCGGCCTACAATGCGCTTATTTGTAGAACGAACCTAATAAATATTTCAATTTGTTAAATAATAAATAAAATAGAAATAAAGGAAATAGAGTGGAAATAAAGGTAAAACAGAACCGAAACAAATATATTATATATGAACAATTTGAATTCATGTCGATAGTTATTTCTGCTTGATATTACTCTTTAGATCAATTAAAATCTTATTTTATTTATACTGAAACTAAAATTATAATAAAAATTAAGAAGTTAATTATCCTATTCTTTTCTTTTATAACAATAACTTAAAATAATTCCATTATATTAAATGTATTTCTATTTATTTTGAATTTTTGATGTAATAAATCCATTGTAATGAAAAATATAATTAATAAGTTTTCCTTTAAGTGATAATTATAGAATTTCTCTTTTGTTTTAATCATTGATAACAAATGATCAATATGAAATGTTCAAAATTTAAAAAAATTATGTAATGCAAAAATAAAAAAAATTATTTTGAAAAATATTTTCGTTCTTTTAAATAGCAAATTTAAAAACACATTGTTTTGAGTAAAATTTTTTGAAAGACTTATTCTAAATTTGTAAGAATTTGAATTTCTCATTTTTAAATATTTGATCTAAAAAATGCCTATTTTCTTTTTTTTTAAAGTTTTCCACATTTATTAACGTTTTCAATGAGATTGCATCCGTATATAACCTTTATCTGGGGAGATACGGGATAATAGAGCACTAAAGCTGGAATATCAGCACTGTCTATTTTTAGCTCAATGGAAGGGATTAGCCTCATAAAATATCTGCAGAATTTACTGGCAGATTTTTATACTAGCATTTTTCGTGTACATTAAATGCCTTTGTATACTAAAACATAATTATGATTTAAATACATATTTTCCAAGAATATTAGTTACTGTCACTTGCAAATGGAGAAGATAATATATGTTCAAAATCCATTACTATATTAATGACAATATAATCTGAAACTTTTCTAAAACTTATTTATTTGTATCAAGAAAAATATCTGTAGAATACGTTGGCTGATTTATTTCATACTTTCATTATGCCACATAACATCCCTGAACATGGAATCTCTACGATTTCCTGTCGTTTAAAAGAACAAAAAAGGAAATAGTTATTAATTAAAAAAATTACTTAATATTCGATACACGGAAAAAGTAATTATATACATTATTATGATGATGAATGGGGTTTTCGGTGGGGAGGATGAATAGATGTATTCTATTGAAATTAATATATATTGGAGAAGTGTTTGGTTGAGATAAGTGATGAAAATTTTCTTCAGGGCTTGAGACTGGGGAGATCAATTAGCGTTGTCTTCAAGGAACCGCTTAAGATTTCTATTTATGAACTTGCACATCGTGTTTGCCTTAACTTTCGTTCACCAATTTTTTTTAGATCGTGGGTGGCTTTTTTGGGATGGAAAGATGTGGTGAGAAGGCAGCTAGTGGAACAAATAAGGGGGTCACCTACTTCAACTCAGTCCCATAGATCAGATCCTTTAATTAACGAGGAAATGCAATCTTGTAGACCAAAGCTAACGTTACATCCTAAATATTCCCCTCCCCAGTTAAGCATTAAGCTCAACTTAAATCCGGACCAATTGCATCCTTTTATTAATTAGGTTACAACTAAAAAATTTTTTTATCAATCCTGTAAAAAGTTGTCAGAATGATGTTGCTTATATTTCAAGGGACTTTTAGATACTTTGATGAATAAAATATGATTTTACAAAAAAAAAAATGAGCCCCATGTTTTAAATACCGTTTCTTGAATACTATTCAAGAAAATATCCTTCGAGATTATTCAGAAAAAAAAACACTTAGCCTTCTCGTTGTTATACATAATGTAAGAAGCCATTTTTAAATCATACATAATACAAACAAATATAAATATGCTACACAATTTAATATGCCAACAACTATAAATATGCTTCCTGTAACTTAGAATTTTTAGCCTATAAAATGTAATTGTAAATGTGAAAAATATTTTATTGCCTACAAATATAAATATGCTAATTAATTGCTGCTTATAACTGACAATTTTTGCCTATTAAATATAATAAAAATATTTTTTTTATTGCATTAACTTATATTCTGAATTTTAGTATGAAGGAAAGTAACCCATTTGTATTAAAAAATCAGCAGATTCGTACGGTTACTAATTTAATAAAAATTTTACTTTTCCTTGGACTCGAATATAACAAAATATAATAAAAATAAAAATTCCATTATATTATTCGAGTGAATAAAAATATAATAAAAATTCCATTATATTATTCGAAAAACAAATAGAAAATCGTAGTTTATTATTTATATTTCTTCCCTGACGATGCAATTTCGGAGCTACTCTCGTTGTGTTTGAATGGCGTATTATTATTTCCTGTTACCTAGGTAACCAAGACGGATGGTGCTATATTGTATCTTTAATACTGTATTCAAATGTTTTGATTAGTGTATGTGAGAATGAGGCCACTTTATCTGCGATTAAAATATGTTTACTGTGATTAAATTTGTCTTTGAATAAAATATATTTTACAAAAATAGTTTCTACAATTTTTTTTATTTAATTCTTACTTAGGTTATTAGAAAAAAAATTACGAAGTTAGGAAAATTTTTATATTAGTTACTTTTAATTTAGTAATTACAATTGCTGTTCTCTTGTGTGGCTTTTTAACGAAACGAGGGGTGCAATAATTTACGAGTATAGGGTTTTTTGAGTAACGACCAGGCTAGGAAATAGTCTCAATGTGTAATCTTAATTCACGAGTACATATAATAGAATATATAATATGAACACATTGTTTCTAACAGATTACAATCTAAATTTGCAGTGCTATTACAAATGAAGCAATAACATCACATACCCAATTTCATTTACCTAAGGTAATGTATTTTTTCAAATATTGCTTTTATATGGAGGGGAAAATAAAAACATGTAAAATTTAAATCTTTCGATAGATTTTATTTTTGAGAGTGATATGGGTGCTTTTTCTAGATCATGAACATATGCAATAAATGTTCAATAAATAGTTATTTACAACTTGAAATTATCGAACAGGCAAACAAACGGACTTCCAGAGAATGGATTTCGTTGAAATGTTTAGTAGATATTTATAAATTATCTATCAGTTTTTGTGTCAAATTTCACCAGTCTAGCGCAAACCATTTGATCGTACAAAATCAGGCAGAGATAAAGATTAAAATGTTCTTTTCAGACTAAAGGATATCTATAACGAAAAGATTTAATAAAATTCCATGTTTAACGAGTTTTGAGTCTTTTAGTAAATTTCTTGTACTTCTCAAAATAAATATGTTTTCGAAACTCAAGGATTTCTAAAACATGGGATTTTACGAAATTTTTGAGTACAAAGTTTTTGACAATTATAATGTTTCTTATTTCCTTTTTCGTAAGGAAATTTGAAGAAATATATATATGATTATAATGCATATTCTGCTTTTATTACAATATGTGTTATATCATTTTAGAAACACCGAAATAAATATTTGAGAAATCGGTATAGTACGGCCTTACCCAACTTTCAAGTTTTCAGAAAAATAATAGCATAGTAAATTTTTTATTACGTTTTAATAAAATTCTGTGAAGAATATTCATATATCCAGAAATAAATCGAATATTCTATTCACGAAAATAAGAATTTAAAAGCACATCAAATTTATTATCTGTTAAAGGGCTGTCCGTCAGTCTGTGTGTATATAAACAAAAGACAGAAAAATGTAC
>JAOUZG010052730.1:5609-26976 GCA_026289955.1 Argiope argentata
AAATTGTCCTCAAGTTTTTTGTAATGATTATGAACTGATAACTTGACTCCCTTCGAGATGATCCTAAAGGCGTGCTTGTGTATGTAGCCGTCTCGTTAACGTAAAGTCAAGGTTCGGATGAAGCTGAGTTTTTTTTTCCTTTCTTATTTTTTAAAAATATTTCTTATTCAATTAAAAATTTACAAATGCTTTAATTAATGTTTTTATTTTTTTAATCCAAAATTAAATATTTATTATCGAAAAACATAATAATAAATTTAAAATTTTAAAAGAAAAAAATAATGCAATAGCTTTTTTAAAAAATAAAATTATTTAAATTTAATTAATTATTAAAATTAATTAAAATGTAATTATTACTTATTTTTATGCAAGAATGTTATTTTAATACTTATGTCATAATGTAATATTTAAAAAATAGTATTAAATATATCATAAATATTGATAATTATTAATTATAAATCCTCGCATCGTAAAAAAATTATTCAGTATTTCTAAAAAATTATTCTATGTAAATTTATTATCATGTCAGAACATGAAATAGGTTTGGGAATGAGGTTTTCTGTCGTCAACAAAAATCCTTAGGCGAAAAATAAAAATTTTATTCTCTGCACGATTATCTTAAAAAGTCAGTTTAATAAAGCATTGCCATCGTATTTACAAAAGCTCTGATTTTTTTAAAAAAATAAGTCGATGACTACAGCAAATAAAACCTAGAAAAATGTCATTTTGAACACGTGATTGTATGAAATGAAATAAATAGAAAATATTATCTATATTTAAACAATAAATGCGAGACAAAGTTTTTTTGAATCGTTTGCAATAATGAAGTAACTCATTCAACGAAACAATTAAAATGAATAAAAAATATTGTAAGTTGCACGAGCATGAGGTGCTTTGCCGTTCAAGAAATTATGTTCTGACTTGATACATTGAAATATGCATAGCAGATTTCATTTTAATCTTTTTTTTCGATTATGCCGAAGAACGAGAAGGAGAACTATAGTACAAACATTGGAAACAGAGTATATTTCTACATCTTGCACCACTAAGTAATGATTGTCCACAAGAGCGAGATTTCTTTACCACACTGGCTGCCGCATCCCACGTCTGTGCGTGACAGATGATATGTCATTGCAACAAACCATCTAATCCCTTCTCTACTACAGTTACGACATGTTATAGAAGGAGGTCATCTAGATACGGAGATGGCCCGGATAATAGGCGTGAGTAGTGGCAGCGAACGTGTTAAGAGATCTATGAGAAAACCAACTTTATTTGCTTTTAAAAGTATCTCTCTTTCATCAGAAAGTTGGGAGGCATACCCTGCGTACCTTATCGCCTTATTGAAAATTGGTGATGACAACTAATAGTGTACAATTTCTAGATCATGTTTGATTAAATAAGAAGAATTATGCATACTTTTAATACATTTTGAACCACCTGCATGCACATTCAATAAATTAAACCTGCTGTCTACTATTTCGTTTTATTACTGTAGTTGGAGACGGTTGCTTACATATTTAACAAATATCAGCTCGCCCCTGAAATTTTTGATATGAATACAGCTTTTTTGAATTATAATTAATAACTTTTTATTATTAAAATCCAAAAATTTGAAAATTAATAGTTTGAAAATGTTGCAAACAATTTAATTATCTATAACCATTAATGTTACGTTAATAATTATTTTCGTTTGAGCATTAAATTCAAATTTCTATTTTAAAAGAATAAGCATTTATCCTGTCATAAAAATAAATAGCATTCGAATTAAAATTATCTGTAAAACATTGGTTAAATTTAAATCATTTTTTAAATTCATCCGTAATAATATTTTTCTTTTAAAATTTTAATTTTATGACTATGTATTTCGATAATAAATATATATTTTAGGATAAAAAATTTAAAACACATTAATTAAAAGTAATTGTACATTTTTAATTGAATAAAACAATTAAAACTTCTAGCTCGATTTAAATCTTGACCTTCCACACACAAGACGGTTACCTAGACAACCTCGTCATCGGAATCACCCGTTCGGAAATAAAATTATTAACGCATAAGCTTTCCCAAAAATTTGAGGATCATTTTTTTTCCAAAATTGATAGGCCTTTCCGATTTAATATTTTCATGAATGAACATTCTAAATGTAACTAGCATGGACTTTTGGGGTTTCAGATATAGTTAAAGCAACGTTTGCGGTATTCGTACCTGTTGATTATTGCTAACCAGGCAAAAGCGAAGAACGACGATTCTGGAGCATACGCCGGAGAACACAACTTCATTCCTTCCTTCTATACTATTATAGAACTAAATCTCTTCCCGGTCTCCAATTTCAGCCCCATGCCCTCCCCTTGTAAGATTAAAGTATTTTGAAAAACTTCACCTTTAATTCCAAATTAAATAAATAAAAATTCTATCAAATCATCTTTTACCAGAAAAACTAAATCGATAATAAAATGCAAATCTGAATCTTCATTGTTTCAAATTCATTCATGAAAAAAGAAATTTTGTTATTCAAAATAAATAAAAGAGAGAGATAGAGCCTTTCTGATCGGAAGTCTACTTTTTTTTTCTTTTTTCTCCCAGCGTCTCCATGCTTTGTTTCGTCTTCATTCCTTTCGATGGACGAAGTCATAAACTATCACAATTCATATGCGCGCACATCAACATGTGCGGTGGTGTCTTGAGCCGCTTCTTCAGTTCGTCGTCGGACGGGGGAACTACCGGTTTGCTGTCTCCATCTCTTCAGTAATCGAGATCGTACATTTCATTTTAATAATGTTTGCAAAGACTATGGCATTCTTATTCAATTAACCAGATTTATACGGTAAGTTTGTTTGCCTTTTTTTATCCATAATACTTTTTATTTTTATTAACGCTGAACATTTTTATCGCTACTAATATTTTTATGAAAAGTTGTATGAAAGAAATTGGAACTGCTTGTAATTTTGATAAGCTTAACACATTAATAGATGTATGCAGAAAGTGTTTGTTACAATAAATATGATTAATCCGGTGTTTATATATAATCGCCAATGTTGGTTGTGCATAATTACCGGTTATTATATATAATCATCAGTTTGTTACTTTTACCATAACATTTGCATTCCTTTTGTTTGCATAACAATTGTCTAGAAAGATTTCGATTATCATTTGCTTTTCCAAATGACTTGCAAATAATTCGAAATTACAATGTTTTAATAATTATACAATTTTAGATTGAGTATGCTCTGAAAAAAATGATTCATTTTTATCAGCAAATTTGTCAAAGGCGCTAGTTGAAATAAATATCCTAAATGTGTTCTTTTTATCACTTCACATATTTCACCATATCAGTTTTTTAATATTTAAAAAAATGTTAAAAGATACGATTTCAAATTTTTATAGTGCATTTGAATCTTCCACATTGAATTGAGTTATTTCATGTTATTACTTCTTATCCATCTCATGTTCGTAAAGATGAAGTTTTCTCAACAAATCGTGATGTTAATCTTCTAACATTCGAACCCAGATTTCTACTGATGAATTCCACTGCTTCATGAAGTTTGCTATTAATTGGTGTTGTTCGGGTTCATGCCCATAGATGGCGTTTCTGTCGAGCTATAATTTTTTTTTGTTCATTTTTATTCAGTGTTCGAGAAGTGGCGCCCAATGATATTGAGAGTGGTGTTCGACTCGGTAGTTTTTATTTGAAGGACTTGCAGGTGTTAAACATCACCGAATCTGGTTTGTTTATTCCTTTTTTTTTTAATCCTGATTAGGTTAGGATCTGTAATTTGTCTTCAATGTGGCACGGAGCTCATTAATGCATTATCACGGCTTTTTTTTATGTTTCTAAATAATATGCTTTTAATAAAATCTTTTTTTATTTAGCTTTTCGTTGACTTTGTAATGAATATTGCTGAGAGAGCACACTTTTCAAATTTTAATTAAAATCCTTCAAAAGATCGGCTAACCAGTGTGAATCTGCTGTCTTAGTTAAAAAGCGAAATAAAATTATACTCAACGAATTTTGATTCCGATTTTTCTCGAAAATTTCAGCAAAAGAAATTTAATTGAAATTTGTATGTGAGTAAATTTCATTTTTACTAATTTAATATAGCATAAAATATTTGAAATGTTATGCATAATGTCTGAGGAAACTATAATTTAAGATTTTTTTTAAAGTATTTATTATCAAATATAATATATTGAAATAAAAATAATTGTTTAGCATTGATAAGTAATGGAATATCTTATTGTACTTTTAATCAAAGAATAACATATATTAATTTGGAATCAATTTTTTAAAATATATTTTTATGACTATACTTACTTAGTATTATTAATATATTTAAAATGCTATGCTTGCTGATTTGTGATCATGTAATTTTTATTTTATTAAATGACTTTAAAAATGGCATTTTATGAGGAAAAAAATTACTATCTGACGGAAAATTGCTACTCGTTTATTATTAGATTATGTACTTTTATTCAATTTTTTTCAGATATTCAAAATTGTTGTATTGCTTGTATTGGATATATGATCAGTATTTATGAAACGTTTATTTTTAATATTTCAAATGAAATTTTAAAGCTCTTACCTTGTTTATAAAAACCTGAATTTCATTAATAGTTCTTTAATAACATGTGCCCATTCTGAAGAGAAGCTTTAAAATTTTAATTATTTTAATTGAAATTAATGGAAATTTATTATTATTCATCAACATTTCAAGACAATATATACGCATAAAAATCATCTGAAACTTAATTTTTTTGGCGATTTAAATTTCTATCAAATTTTATTCTTTAATTGTAATAATTTGTTTAAAACTTATATTTTTATACTTTCTTTGCCTTAACTGCTCGCAGAAAAATAACCTTTTTAATCGGTAGGATCTGCAATTTGTAATTAAAAGCTATTTGAATAAAAAGTTTGAATGAATGTCGGCTATTGAATTAATGCCGTTGAACTGAGTGGATGTTTCCAAATGTTTAAGAATGAAAGTTTGATGAAAAATCTCAGTAAAAAAATTAGTTGGTGGAAGTTAAATTTTAGATAAATTAGGATTAATAAAATTTTTAAAAAAATTGATGAATGGCTTTATTTATCTACAAGGCCATATCAGAATGATTACATTCTTAAACACAATAAAAGGGGGAAAAGTGATATAAAATAGAAATTCCTCTAAACTACTTAAAAAAACAATGTTCTTTTAATGTTAAAGATTTTATTAAAAGTCGGACAGACGATGAAATCCTGGTGGACCCTTTTATAATGAAACTTGTACGCTAAGAATTTTGTTTAGGAATTTCAGTAAAAATATAAGCATATTGCAAAATTTTCAATTTTTTTACTGAGTCTTTATGTATAGTTAAATTCTTAATTTTTAAGGAGGTTTAAAGTAAATTAGCAAAAAAAAATTATAGCATATGTAATAAAGTGTTTTGTGCAAATATCCTGTTTTTAATTGCTCATCTATGCATGTCGATTTCAGTTCTAGATAACTCATACCCCTTTTTCTCTTTCAGATTTCCAATTAACTTTTAGTTCCTGTTTTCATGTATTTAAAATTTTCTTTTGAGAAAAACATACTATTAAAACCGTAAGATCCACGATCGACTATGTCCACGTATAAATGGATATTTGGAATATCTTTGTCCTAGTAACTGGTAGACAAATATTTCTTTAAAAAACCATTTTAAGAAATGTTAATTTTGTCTTATATTTTCTAGAGAGGGAAAAATCTCTCAGTAATTATGATTGAACGTAAACGTCTGGTGACGATTTCTTCTTCTAATGACATTTTTCGAAGCTCGCTTCATTCAAATTTGTTCTATCTGTGCTGGCAAATTTCACTCTCATTTTAATTGCTGCTCTTTGCTCATTGTAATTCCAGTGGTGATCGAAACAATGGTGTAATTAAAGTGGAACAACTTAAATCCAAGTTCCAGGTGTGCCCTAAGTTCCAGATAGCGCCAAATTTTAAAATACATTAGCTGGGTCTATAAAAAATACCATCTTTTAAAACTCTTACTCTCTAAAAATAAAATAAAAATAAGAAATGATGAACTTGACATTGGGCTTGCGATAAATAAGCTCAAATTTGTTTATATTTATCGAAAACTCAGATCAGCGGGCAAATTAGAGAAATGTTTTGAATTATCTCATTTTGTTTAAAGTTACATAAATTAAACTGAATTAAAATGATATTACATATTCTTCAAAATAAAAGCATTTAATTGCAACAATTACTTGTAGTAAGAGTTTTACAGTGTTACAAATATAGTTTTAATTTCTGTACCGTACAGCATTTCTAAATAATATCTAATATTTAAAAAAAAATAAACTATTTTCTAATTTTTTTATTTAGCATTAAATTAAAAATTTTAACCGATATTCTATTCAGCGTTTTCTGTATCTTTAATAAAAGGTTTCGTCTAGCTAATTATTTTCTAAAATTTAACTGGATGAAAATATTTTTCTGAAACTGGGAAGCATATTTACTTTAATCACAACATGTGTCAAATGTTAGACTAGTTAAATATTCGACTTAGTGTTGAAATAAAAAGAACTCAAAACAATTATTTTAAATTTTATATTACCAACTGTTAACTTTACTTTGATTAAAAAATAATTAAGTTAAAAAATATTAAATTAAAATTAACTGGATTTCACTAAAAATCTATCCCAATTCTAAATTTTTTAAGAATTGACCGTGGATGTGGTAATATAAATTATTCACGAAATCTTAAGTAATACTTCTCCAATTTAATATAGATTTTAAATTTGTGGCAACTGAAAAATATAGGCAGATTACAAAACATAATACTCTTTCAAAATAAATGTATATATAAATAGGCTAATTTATAAATAATACCGTAAGCTAATATATAGAATATTTCGGTAAGTATTTATCACAGAGATGATATCTATAAACACAATGTTTACATTTAAATTTAAAGATGCTTCTAGTAAGCCCAACAAAAAATTTCCATACTGAAACTATGAAATTGACAATTTTCAATTGAAAAATAAAAGCAATTATGAATAAATATGAAAATGAAATGAAATCTTCTATGCATATTTCAATGTATCATGTCACAACAAGATTTCTTGAACGGCAATTCTTCTTGTGCAAGGTGAATTATAATTTTATTTTAAATTAGTCACTTTAGTATTGCAAACGATTAAAAAAATTTTGCCTCGCATTTGTTGTTTCAAGAAATATTCCATTTCCTATTTATTTCATTTCATATAATCACGTGCTCAAAATCACGTTCTTCTACGTTTTATTTGCTGTAGTCATTAACTTATTTTTTTTTTAATCAGAGGTCTTGTAAACGCGATGGCATCACGTAATTAAAAGCAGATTTTTTGCGAAGCTCGTGCAGATTTTAAAAAAAGTATTTTTTGAGTACGGATTTTTGTTGAAATCAAAAACTTCATCTCAAGAGCTTTATCATTTTCTGATATGGTAATTATATAAAAATGTTTTTTTTTAATTCGTTAAAGTTAATAATAAATAGCTCGGCGATATAATGTAATTGAAATTATGAATTTTTACCTCAAAGTGTTTGTATGTAGTAATGTTTTCATAAGTTATCACCAAGACAACTGAAATTCGTTTAATTTTTGATTCATTAAAATTTTAAAATCAATTTGAAATGAAATTTCCTATTGTGCAAAGCCTTTGTCAAGTTTTATAAAATAGTTTTAAATTTTGATATATTCAAATATACTACTTTTTGATTTGTCAATCATTACCATTTTAAAACTTTAATTTAAATTGATTTTGCTTATTTTAGCAGTATTTGTAATCTTTGCAATTGCTCTATTATTTGACTCTGTAAAAATAATTCAATTAATCTGTAGATTAATATTAAGTATTGATTAACTGCTAGACCATATCATGCAAAAAATGGTTTATATACATATTTTTTTCCAGTTCCTTTTCCCCCATTATGTTTTTGATGGGGGGCAGATGAGAAGGAGTATGAAATGGTTGCAATTTGAAAAAAAAATGTAAAAGAGGAATATTTTATTTTTTCTGAGCACCTTTTTAAATAAGTATACCTTTCACTCCGAATTCGCAATGTTGTGCTTTGTATGTTAATATAGACATTTTTTTATTGAAGGTCCTGAAATTGTTTTTATTCCTTCTGTTCATTTTTCCGTTTGTTGCAAGTTTCCAAGAACGCAGAGTTTTAAGAACCACTTAGTCAACATATCCGAAAGGAAAGGTTATTAGTTACATTTTCAGCTGACCAAGCTCGACTGCTTTTATTAAATCAAAACATCATTGCTACATCTCCCTGCAAATTACGTACTTAACGAGGCTACGCCCGTTTTTTCTGCGTAGACAAAATAATTTTAAAACTGTAGCTGCAAATGTTATTTGAATAGGGAAGATTAATGAATTATTCATGTGTAATATCCGTTTTATCTGCGCTTGTTCTTATCTTTCGTTGTACTTCTTGAATTAATCTTTTAAAGTACATATACTAGCCCTCCCGTCCCTGACCTTTATGCAAATATAATTATATAACATATAGGACGTAGTTTACCTTCAAAAGCAAATGACTCAAATTAAAATTTGAATGACTTGTTTAATTTGTTTGGTTTATCGTACATAAGGTGTGAAGAGAACTATAATCAAAAATTCAACTCGAAATTTTGAAGGATCTCTGCTACAAATTCATCTTTGACAATGTCTGTCTATGAGTGTAATAACTCAAAAGAACTTTTAAATGAATTCAAGCGGATGCAATTTGGTGTATGGTCTTTATACTCATGTGTAGATTTTTATCAAATTCTAAATATCAGTTCAGAGACAATCTATCATTTCAAATTTCAAAATCAAAATTTAAGATATAATTGAACAACACGATAATTATAAAAACAGAGCTAGATGGATAATATTTGGAACACAATTTAACATCATGAATATTGTGGATGCTTGTCAAATTTTGAAGCAAATCCCAACAAGGGGTTTTCTGTCCGACCATCTCTAGTTTCAAATGCATTAAACGCGATAGTTCAAGAACGTCATGATTTTAAATATTTGAAATTTTTTTTGTGATTGCAAATGTAGCTTTTTTAGGAATTTTTTCTATCAATCGGTTGAGAAAAATGTCGTAGAATTATTGCTCAAAAATTGACCGTTTCACTTTTGGGATAAAGCTTCGTTTAAAAAAAGCATCGGGAAGAATTTTACTAAACCTTTTACATACTCTCTAATAAAGTTGTTGTACACCTCCTCTATCACATGACCTCGGGCTCGGTTGTGAATGCCAAGAGTGCTCAGATTTTTATTTCCACACAAGTTATGCACTTCGTAGAGTGATAAAAACATGCATTTCTGTATTATGCCTTTGGCATTAGTGAAAAGTAGTTATAAAATTTCGATTTTAAGCAAAAATCTGGAGAGAAACTTTATATTTTTACAAACTACTGGAATATTTCAAACTTCTTTTCTGATCGATTTAAATAAAAATGACAGATATAGACTATAAATAGTTGTAAATTGAAATTTTAAACTGGAAATTCTCATGTTATGAACATATTTTAGATTTTTCTCCCGTCTTCATTTGTCCTGATTGCATCTGCCATTGCATTTTCTGCTTGATTTTAGAGTATGGAATTTACAAAAACATGCCATCCTAAGAATCGATGATACTGGCATATTTTGAATCGTGTTAAAAAAACATGAAATTTTTTTTTGAATTTAAAACCAACTTAAACCATATTTTTTTTTCTTAGAGCTATTAAAATTACTGATTTAATAGCTCAAAGCACTTCTTGAGCAATATTTCTGAAATATCGCACAATTTTTATATACATTTATTCATTTTAAGGTTCAATTAATCATTCTTGATTTAACTTCAATTATACTTAACAATGTATTTTTTTTGGTAAAATACAATGTTATTAAGTTCAACTTTCTTTTGGTTGCAACGCTGTGTCATGTCTAAAAATGTCATTAAGGTCTAAAGAATTCTTAAAACGAAAGTATGTTCTAAATTAGGCATTTCAGCAACCTATCCTGTTGGGCATTTGGACCAAATTTGGCCTCGGAGAATTTATAGAAGGTATGCCCATCATTTAAAGACTATGTTAAAAAATATTTAACATTTTGAAATATTATGGGGTAACTTGTTTTCGTTAGAAATTTTTGAATAATTGAAGGTAACGAATAAGTGAACATCGAAATCGCATAAGCAATGAATAAAGCTTATTTGGCACTATTCCTCAACGTCTTTTAATATAATTTCTAACAATTTTTGAGTATGCTTCTTTGAAAGCAGATGCGTTTATAAAAGGTTGACCCACTTTTACCAGTACTGCATTTTCAAATTCGTTTAAACTACTGAATAGCTTATCCCTTTGCACCCTGAAAAATAATTAGATGCAAAATTATTCACGAATACAAAAATTTGTTTATTGCTATGAAAAATAAATATGCATAATTATTTTAAGTCGAATTTCTTTGTAGAATTAATTTACATCTCTTAATCATTATGTAGACGTTTTTAACAATTAATTTTGAAAAATAAATAAATAAATAAATAAAATGTCAATGATGCACGGTCTTGAATGATGAGACAGAAGCAACATCTGTGTATAAAGGGTTAAATTATGACAAATAATGACTTAAAAATAATAATGTTCTCATATGATAATTTGAAATTTGACATTGTAGATTTCCTTTTTTAATTTTTTTTAAATTTTTTTCAATAAAGTTATTTTATATTTGGAAATGTGTGAGTAGTGTCTAAGCACATAGTTGAATTTCTTTATCAAGTTAGAAGTTCCGTTGGGATTTTTTTTCTTTTCAAAGACGCCAAATACAGGAACAAACGTACATGAAAATATTAGAATGGATTGAAATAACGAATCTATACTACTATTATAAATGTGAAAGTTTGGATGGATTATATAAATCAATCACGCCAGAACGGCTGAAGGAAATTGAATTAAATTTAGAGCAGAGATTATAGTCTAAAAAAGAACATGCTAATTTTAATTCCGGTTAATTGAGTGGTTAATTTTTTATTAATTAAAACTTAACTTTTCCGTAAAAAATAAAAAAAAGTCTGAAAACATCTGCCTGAGCTTTTTGATTCGTTTGTTTTTATTTTTTTATTTCCAGTATTCATCTATTATAAATAGGATTTCCTGACAGAAAGCATCTTTCATCATCATCATCATCTGAACACATCTGTCTGAGCTTTTGGAATAGTTTTTTTATTTAACTGTTTTTCATTTCAACATGATCTTACTATTCTAATGGAATTCTTTGATTAAAAATAATTATATATATTATAATAAAAGCCTTATTTTATGTTTTTGTATAAAATTTCTTTAAAAGGTTCCTGCTCACAAGAAAAATGTGTGGAACCCAGTAAGTGTGATTATTCTTTCCGATTTCTACTTAAGAAAATCATCAGTCTGTAGTAGTGAAGCTAATAAGAACAGTTGTATTCAGGTTTTTTCTTACGCTGTTATTGCGTTAATATAATTCGATCTTTCCTGTTCATTTTTTATTATTTTTTTTCCTGCTGTACTTATTCCTTTTGCCTACTTTCTTTATTTTTGATTAAATTTTTTTGAGTGCATTCCATATTACTTCATTTATTGATTTTTTTTATGTTTCCGTTAATTTGCTGCAACGTTCATCGAAACCTTATGATTGGAAATGCTATTGCTGCCGTTCACGCCACATTTGGCCATTTCGGTAAAATTTGATGAATTTTGTTGAAAATGACTGTATATAAAAGCTGTTCCTTTATATGTTTTTGTAATTGATTTGTATTAGCTATATATTTTTCATATATGCTTATAGTGGTATATTTCCATTAGCAAATAATGTAGAATTCCGTCAGATTTTCTCAAATTATTCTAGCGATTGTTCGCTTGCGCCCGGCAAATGGAAAAGTACCCTTATAGTTTTAAGTACATAGTTTTTCAGTAGTTTTTTCACCACGCTTATGAGGTTAGACGTAACATGTTTTCGACCAGTTATTTCAAACGACTGTTTATTTTCGTAGTGTATGATAAATTTAAAATTATACACTAAGTAATAAATCGTTCGATTCCTTCAGAAGTGCTTTTGAATAAAAAATAAAACAGATTAATTGAAATTAAAATTTTCTAATCTGCATTACGTTACCCAAACTGGTGCGAAAAATTCACGCCTTTGCTTTATTCCAATTGACGTTGAAAATTTATGCATGCATATGGTTTTTATAACATTTTTGGCGGTCAGTTTTTATATATACACATCAAGATTTCCACGCGTACGAAGTCGCGGGTAAAAGCTAATGAGTTATATGGTGAACATCTGCTCTGACTTCAGAATAAAGTTTAGAAAAGTTTGATGCTTTAGATATCGTAGTTTAGATAAATGCATCTTCTACTTGTTTCGATTATTTTCCAAGATTTATGTTTAGTTTTATTTTGACAGAGTTATTAATATGGGATAACAAATCTTAATGACTCGACTAATTTTTAGGTTGAAATTTAGTTTGGCTATTCATTTGAACTTCATACTTAACGCATAAAATCATGTAATCTCTCTCACAGTATGTATTATTTTGTATTATAGATAATCAATAGGAACATTCCTAATTTTCAATTGATTATGCGTAAGTTCTTCTAACGTAAATCTTGTTTAAAACTTTTTTAGGGTTGAAGTTTGTAATTGAATTTTCACTTCGGTAGTAATGTTAAGAATTTTGCAATTTCCTTTTTAAAATATGCCATTTTATTTTTTTAAAAAAATTTGATTATCGGTTAAAATATTGAATTTAATATTGGATGCACTGCTAACATTCCATAATTCTATTAATAATAAATTATGTAAAATATTGGACTTAATTGCTTTCATTAATATAATTTATTTCTGGAAGCACATGATTATGAGTGCATTAAAAAGTGCAGAATATTTTTATTAAAACTTTGGATATACAAACAAAAAACAACAACAAAAAATGGCAAAAATTCTGATAACCACATAGAAAGGCTTAAACTTGAATATCAGTTTTGTAAATATTACGAAATTGAGGAATTAGATTATTCATTATTTCTTTATTGTATTTATTTTAGTTACAAGCATTTGTAATTTAATTTTGATTTCCATGGATCTTAAAAACATTTTATTTGCATTTAAATAAAAGAGATTAAAAATAGTTCATTTGGATTACATTCTATTGTAATTATAGCTAAACTGTAATTAATTTTTCAGACTGGATATAGATGATTGCAAGAGGAAGAATTACTTCAACGCTGGTTTTGCATCACCGTAAGTGGGCAATGGGTGAGCATTATTTCAGTTTGTTTTTATTAAAAAGACCCCTGATGAGCATATGTTTATTAGAATGTTTCAATTATTATTTACGAGATATATTTTAAAATTTAAATAATGGTACATTTTCTTTAAACTGAATAAAATATGACTCTATCAATGATTTTAAAATTCTCCGAATATTCGTTCTGGGAGCTTCGCGACTGGGTTTGAAACTCCATTCCACAAAAGAACTGTCCTGTAAATGAATCTGATCTCGATTCGAATAATTGGAATCGAATGTCATATCGCTGAAGTCACTTCGAAGTTTGGGGAAATTTGAATTCACTGCTGTCACTCTAGTCATTTGACCACGGTTTGAATTTACGAGGTCTGTCTCAAAATGCTTTTCAGATTCATTTAAAAGGAGATGAAAATGTGTCTTTACGACAAAACTAGATCATATTTTTTATAATGTGTATTGTTTGCATTAAATATGAAAGTTGATCGTAGAACCCATGTCATGACATTAATAAAACTTGGAATGTGAATAAGATATTTGAGCGCATTTTTCCAACCAAATTTTTAAAAATTGATGCACAAAAATAGTACTTAAAATTTATGAACGTACCAGAACAAGATTCTGGAAGTTTTGTATTTGCCATACAATTTTGCACCTCTAAGTAATAAGTAAATTTTGTATTTTATCGTAAATCCAATTTTGTTAGTTTTAATTTCTTATACTTTGTCGCATTTCTTAAACGAAAAATACCATTAAACCTAATCAGAAAAAAGAAACAAGCTGCGATGCTATAATTTATAGATTTTTTCATGTAATATTTTTGTTACAAAAACTGTAAATTACATTGTAAATTTTAAAAAATGTACAAAACAATTACAAAAAATTGAGCAATTTATTGTAAATTTTATTTGAATTTATATCTTATTATAGAAAATCAATCTAGGAATTCTTTATTTTAATCATAAATTTTTTTTCTTTTCCTTCAACTGATTCGCAATCGTAGAAAAACAAAATGATCACCGATTTTTAATAACCAGTAATATTTATCATAAATTTGTTGAAAGTATTCAGACGAATTTTAATTCTTAATAATCGTTCTAAAACCTCCAAAATATAAAACTATCAAATAATCAAGTAGATTAAATGCCTTCATTTTAAGGTCTTGGTTTCAGATATTTATTGTAACAAAAGTAAATATTAGTTCATTTCTTATAAGTTTTATTTATTTGAATGTTAGTTGAATTTAGTTGAACTGCTTTTATTTATTTGAATGTATCTTCAAACTAATTCTTAAAAGAGTTTGGAACTTATATGAAATGACTTTTGCAAAGCAATAGACAAAGGAAAGTAGTCCCTTTTTATGCATTTCTATTTTCATACACTTGCTTTTGTAAATTTTTTCTATAGATATAATTGAATAACAGCACCTATAAAATGCTATTTTTCATATTATTGTAAAGAGGTTTGAAAGATTTTAACAATAAATGCTAGTTTTCTCTTTTGCTCTGGTTTTTCTGCAACTAAGTGTATTCTTTAATAACTGAGAAAATTTTGTGGAGAGAGCAAATGAACAATCGAGGTATATTTTTCACGCCTTTTCAAAGGAATCAACTTTAAAATAACCATTAATGAAGTTGACATCGTTATATAATTGTTGTTAAATTGTGTTAAAAGTAAGTTACATTTAATGTTTTGTACATTTTCTGATCTTAAGGTAAGCATCTAGTTTTTTGCAAACTTTTTAATATTTCAAACACCTTTGCATTTTGAAAGCCCAATTCACAATAGTACGTTATAAAATATTTAGAAAATATTAATGTTCGTCCATTTTCTAAGAATAATTTTAGCACCATTGTTAACAGGTAGCTTAACTTGACTGTTGTATCAGGGCAACAAATGCTAACACTAAAAACTACAAATCTTTAGCTACAGAAATTACATCTATTCAGTTAAAGATTAATTTTTTTTTAATTCCTCCTTCGGAAATTATTTGAAACATTTTAAAAATATTCGTTTTCATGAGTTTCAAAATCTTAATAAATTTTTATATTTAAAAAATATCTTTTAAGATTTTAATTAAAAAAATATTAAATTGCCAGATCTTTCTAAAACAGCGTTTAGTTTACACACTATGTGTTGTAAGAGAAAAAGAAAAATAAGCTGTTTAAAGTGGTTCTTGTAAAACATCGGGAATTTTTTAGCTTTCTCGTATATTTTTCGCCTGGGGATGTCGTTTAAAGATAGTTGACGGAATGTGTATTCCAAACGCTTTGTGCCACCCAACGTTTTCGATTGGCAACCACATACTTCAAATATTCGAAGCTATCTTTCTTATTTAATTCTCTTTTAATTTTTCCTATTTCTCTTCGATAACTGAGTTGAGTTTAATGAAAGTTCTGTCCATTTAATATTCAAACCATTTCATAATCAATCATGACCGTTTGATTGTGTTTTCGAATTTTAAAATTTTGTACAGTTTTTTTTTATTAAATCTTAATAAAAGTCTATTTTAGTATAACGCAGGAGGATATTTTCCCTGTAAATGAAAATCATAATTCTTGGAATGCATTATTGCACGACGCGTTATAAATTCATTGGTGGCTCTCAAATTTATTCTGTTCATCGAACTTTCACCCTGATGAGACAAGAGAACTCCTATTAGAAACAAATTTAATGCTCTACTAGCAATAAATTATAATTATTTTATGTCGCGGTTTATTTAAAAATAATACAAGTTACAAATTTTAAAAGCATATTTAGTCATGGAATAAATCCATCTATTAATCTATTAATAAAAATTAGTTATTAGAATTCAATTTCTTGCTTTCATTTAGACATGAACATAAATCTATATATATTATTTAAATTGAGCATCTCAATCCAGAAATAAAATTGAATAATATATTTTAAAGGTTTTATCTGAATTATCACTGCATCTTTTCAAATGCATTAGTTTATTTAAAATTTCTTTCATGATGCAAAATTTATTTTATGATTTCTCTAGTACAAAATTCAAAGATCCAAAATCCTGTCTTTGTAAACTAATATTAAAACTGGCCCTAACTATATGAGGACATGTCAGTTTTTTGCGTTGCTCCTTATGAGAGTTTTCGGCTTTTAACTTTGTCTTGTGAAAAATTATTTTAAGTATATAGAATAATTATCCTAAGAATATGTAACAGTAACAAACTACAAACAGAAGATTCCGATGGATTTCCTCTTCCCGTGTTGGAAATTTTTGAAAATATGCATCTGTGTACAGTAACTGGAAATCGTTTACTGCTAGACAATTAAAATTTGGTATGTGATCTTTACGCCAGATACATTGAATTATATCAAATTTTTAGTGAAATCAAATTTTAAAAGTCTTTGTCAAGCCATCCGAATATAAATTCCTTTGATTTCTACAAATTAAAATTAGATAAAATTTGATTAAATAAAATTAGATAAGCTAGATAGATTGAAATTTGACATCTGAAAGTCTTTATACCCAGCAAATGTTGAGCCGCATCTGTCAAATTATAGCCCTCTTATAACGATACGTCATTCAGCCGGTACTTTTACAAGCATATAAACAACTAGCTTTTACTCACGTCTTCATAAGCATGGGAAAACACACAACTAACCTAAAAACGATTTATTTATATTCTATACCTGAAATAAAGCAAACAGAAAATCAAGTCCGTTTTTCTATAAAATCAAATTAAGTCTATCGATCGAGATTTGAGATAGTCATAGTGTTATGCACGTAATTTTTAAACTAAAATGAAAATACAGTTTACAGTTTACAGTTACACCACATGGCGCATGCGTGAATTTTCAGAGCCAGGTGGGGCAACAAAAATACTTGAATTTTCTACGCCAGTTGAGGCAACGCAATAGAGATAGGAAATTTTTAATTTCATTTATAATGTTTATTTTAATTCAAAAATACTTGAGAATGAATTCGAAAGATCGATTAATTAAATATGTTTAGTTTTAAATGCATGAAACATTAAGGAAATAATCAGAATCGTTTGAAATAACGGGTCGAAAACATGTTAAACTTAACCTCATTAGAGTGGGAAAAAAACAAACCGAAGTCTTACTCATTTGGCGTTCAGGAAATAAAGATTTTTTGTGGGAAAGTTAGTTTTTAATTAATAGAAAATTAACCACTCAATTAATCGAAATAAATAGTAGTCTATGTATAGACTCTACTCTATCTCTGTGCTAAATTTTATCCAATTTTGTTCAATTGTGCTGCCTCGATCGACTAGCATCATCCATCCAAACTCTAAAATTTAAAGTAGTAATTTCGATAAAATATTGAGCGAAATCCATGCATGAAAGTTTATATAACCGAATTATTTTGGTAATTACATGACATAAACAGTTTTATATAATTTAGTAAACAGTTTTAATATCATATTTTGGACTGACTGAATCTCTAAAAGGGCTGCCATTCTATTTACTTGCATGCATTACTCAAGGAATCTGGGAATACAATAACCGTAACTTGTTAAAACGTCGCAAAACATAGTTTTCGCCTTTTTACTTCATATTCGTAGAATTGAAGATATGCCTTGTATTTCGCGAATGATCATGACTCGAACCCTCACGATACAAAAAACCTAATTGAAGCTTCTTCTTGAGTCAAATTAATGATATCCGTTCATTACAGCATTTTTAAATTTACAAGAATTTCCATATTCTTTAATTTAAAACTTAATATGCAACTCGGATTTCAAATGCAAAACAACTTGTTTTTTTTTTATTGTAACTAAAAAAATATTTTGATATTTTTTCCAAGGGAAAAATTAAGTTCAGGGAATACTAATTTAAGTATGACATATTTTTTCATCTTAATGATTTAAATGAAAATGGACGAACATCCGTTATAGTTATTATGAATCCTTTATATTTCATGTGGAATGAATTTCATAAAAAAACAACAATTGATTTAAATTTTAAGTTAAATGCCATATTTGTAAGATAAAGTACCAAACGAAATCACTTTCAAAATGCAAAGGTTTTGGATTCTGAATTTTGTAATCATGGATTTGTATGCTTTTATAATGAAATTATATTTATAAATATACATTTATGCACTCGTGAATCTTTTAATGCAATTACTTAACTGTGCATGTTCAATGTTGAGGGAATTCTACATCCTTGATCAGCGTCTCTATTCGACTTCTTGCTCCGCCCCGTCACTATCGTTCTTCGGGCGTTTGGAGGGATTCCCCCACCATGACATTCCTTGCGACTGGGAGCGAATCCCGCAGTGTTCGGCAGATCACAGCCTCTGTTCGTGCATCTCCGTTCCGCAAATCAAATGTGATGAATATCCATTGCGTACATTTGCAGGGAATTGAATGATATAGATTCCCTCCCCACCCCCCTACAGTCTTGGTCAAGAATGGTGAAACACGCAAGATGGGGATAGAGGTTAATTTAGAGGTAGCGGTAGAGAATGAAAGATAAATCCGAAAAAGGGGCAAACACAATTTCCCTCATTTGTCTTCAAAATAACTCTTAATAGTTTAATTTAAAGAAAGAAAATGAAATATCATTTAGCTCTTTACATTCAGATACTTATCTTTTCTGTGGACTTGACATCGTCGTCCAAAAATTACCAACCAAAAATATCTGTAATACCAAACGACCGAGCAAAAACTATCGGTTTAAAGGCGAAATCCTATTGATTTGTCATCTTATCACTTTGCCAAATGTAATCGAGCCTTATTTAAATATTTCGATTGTGTACAGCATATTAACTTTAAGATGGAGTTTAAATTGTTGCAATTATTAATGCTCAGTTCTCCATAACTGTTCTGATTAGAAATCTTCTGTCGATGAATTTCTGTTTCTCATCGAGGGGGAAGTTTGGGCAAGTGGTTACCGATAGGGGAGTAAATGTTTTCCTCTCCTCCTGCTAACGTTGCCTCTGAGTTAAAACTGAGTTTAATTTAATAAGAATGGGAAAGTGCTTAACTATCATTTAACAATGAAATTCGTTTCATAGCCGATAAATATCTAATCGCTGGAATTATTCGAAATTGGGGGTAGGAATGCAGGTATTTCATGGTCCCAAGTAATTATAACTCCATTAAAACCTGGCCAATTTAGTTGAATAATTAGCAGAATTTTTGGCTCGCTGTGTTAATTTTTTAAATAGATTTGCTGTAATACATGGGTTAATATTTCACCACTCAAACAGCTTGACTTTCTTAATTTCTCACGTTCAGTTAAAAAGCAGTTAGTTCACTTGTATATTTTGTTTCAAAAATTATAGAGTAGAATTTTTTTAGAGACAGACGTTTTGTTGAAAGAAATTTTTTTCCTTATTTACTCCCAAAGTTTATAATTCAGTAATCTTTGTAACGATTTCGGATGATTGTTCCGCGATTTTCGTGCCAGTATGCACTTTATATTTTTATTGGGTAGCATGTGACAGCAATTCACGTAAAAAAAATTTGAACTTTTCAGCAGACCCTGCTTTTGAATAATGATTTTAGAAATGTGATGGTAAGAGTTCAAAACTATCAAATAAAAAAATATTTCCACTCAATAAAATTTTCAACTTCAAAGAATTACTGTTTTAAAATTATTTTACAGGCCTATAAAATTAGACATACCATAGTAAATTAAAATTCCATATGATATAAATAATAATCCACAACTTTATTTTATGAGTTTGGAAATTAGCGTCAACAAACGTTATAAGCCTGATATTTTATTCATAGAATTTGTATCTTTTACCAATTTATTTGCAAATAAAATACTGGAATCGATCTACCTGCATTTCACCCCCTCCCCCCGAAGCGCAATAGCTATAACTAATAGTCTAATTGAAAATTCATCCCAACTCGTAAAGTTATTAAACTAACAAAGATTTATATAACAATGCAGTAAGCTCTACTTAATTCATTAGTTATAAATTACTCAGATTAGATTGTGCCATGATTAAGTAGTGCACACTGTACGCGATAATTGCGGTGATCATTCAGATTCAAAATTCATATGAAAGAGCAAATTTCCGAATTTTAAAACTGCAATTAATGATATTGTGGATTCAAGCGTCATGTCTGTCATCCCGAAATACACAAATATAATTATTGTACGAGTTTGAACCATTTAATTGAACTTATGTGTAATTAACACAATATTACTCTGAAGATATCCTTATACACGAAGCAAATCAAATAACATCACGTTTGCGTAAGGATGAAATGCTCACTAACGTTTATATTCTTTGGATTAAATGTATTATCTTGAAACGTATAGATTTCAGACACGTTTTTTTTATAATGTGGAAATGCTATACAAAAAGATTCTCATATTTTAGAGTTTGTGGAAAGTTAAAATTCACCATCTGCCAAGACTGTAGTTCCTGTGTATGCGTTTTTAGTGCTGGAATAAAGTTTTAAAGTTTATGACATATACAAACTTCAGAAAAAAAAATTTCGTTGTACGATGAAGTTATGAAGTCAAGCGGCTAAAAATTGACATTTCATATCCATTCGCTATTGAAGTATTGTGAATTCTACTTTTATTTCTAGTAGAAATTTTTTTCAGTGATGCGAAAAAGATGAGTGAGTTAAAGTTTTTCGGTAAAGAATTTTTTTTTAAAAAAATTGAAATTAGATAAAAAAAGAATTCACATTTAGTTTTATAACTAGTTTTAATTTATCATTTTTATAAAATTTGGAGTAATTGCTTTTGAATAACATCTACATTTTCATCGATACATTTTTAAGGATAACAGCGAATATTCTGATTGTAGCGTGTTGGGCTAGTCAGTGTCGTAATTTTAAAAAGAGAAAGTTTTCGTAACGTGAATCAACAAATTATTACAGCCAACAGCCAGAGCGGTTGAAATATTTTGTAATAAATCTAATAAACATTTGTTAGGATTATTGGGAAGTATGGATATAAATTGAGCCTAATCATTCGATTTGAAATACATCATTGCCATTTTTTCATATTCTGATATAAGTAATTATGTTATTGTGTATTTAATATATACATTCGGAGCTAATTAAGGGATATTGAAACTTGAATGATGGTATCAAATTGGTGTCCATGTAATAAATAC